>JAMKQA010047144.1:0-17404 GCA_024699735.1 Posidonia australis | reverse complement strand
CCCCCCCCCCCCCCTAAGTTGTTGATTGAGAAAAATGCAATGGGTGTATTGGGCTTAACGGGCCTTGTTTTTTGGGCTTTTGGTTTTTTTTTTTTTTTGGGTTTTTGTTGTTTTAGGTTTTAGGGTTTTGGTTTTATGTTTTTAATTAAGTTTATGATTTTGATTTTGTGATTTTAACTTAGGTTTTAATTACTTGGTTGTAGATTAAGTTTTTTTTAGGATTATTGTTTTTCTTTTAGGGTTTTTATGTTTTAGGGTTTAGGGCTTTTAAAGTTTTATTTAACTTAGGTTTTTTGTGGTTTTAATTAATTTCTTTTGATTTTGTGATTTAAGGTTTAATTAGTTGGCTTCAAATTTGGATTTTAATTATTTTAGGGGTTTTTTAGGGTTTTGGATTTTAATTAGAGTTTTTAGTTTAAATTAGGGTTTTTAGGTTTTAATTTAGAGTTTTTTAGTTTAATTAGGGTTTTTGTGTTTTAATTAGTTTTTTGAGTTTAATTTAGGGGTTTTAGATTTTTATCAGTTTTTTTAGTTAAATTAGATTTTTTTGGATTTTAATTAAAGTTTTGAGTTTAAATTAAGGTTTTTAGCTTAATTAAGTGACTTTAGGGTTTTTTTAGGGTTTTGAGTTTAATTTATGTTTTTTCCCTTGAATTTAAATGGATTTTATTTGATTTTGACTTTAATTAGGGTTTTCACTTGATTAGTTAGGATTTTAAGTAGATTTAGGTTGATTTTATTTAATTTTGACTTTAATTAGGATTTTCACTTGATTAACCTGGATTTTAAGTAGATTTAAGTGGATTTTGTTTAATTTTGGTTTTAATTAGGGTTTTAAATGTTTTAAATAAGTTTTATTTGGTTTTGATTCTTTAATTATTGGTTTTTGCCTTGATTAGATTAAAGTGGATTTATATGGGCTTGAGGATTTAGGATTTTGGTAGAGTTAAGATTTAATGGTGGTGGTTGTTACCAGAACATCTTTTCAGAGAAGCCTGTTGCCAAGTAACTGCAAAATCGAAGTGTTATAATATGATCTAGCAATATCTTTACATAAATCCTTCTATTTGTACTTTATTACAAATTAACCTCTCTATTTGACATTTATTTGAAATCCCTCTTGAGTTCACTTACATTAGCTGTTGTGTGAATACCATTAATTTATGACAATAATACCCACATCAACATATTGTAAATCATCCCTTACATTTTGAAATAAATCCTCCAATGAAGTAGTTATGGTTCATTTTAGTAATGGTCACGAAAGGATAAGTTAGCCTTTACAAACCTTTTAGTTATTTTTCTATCATAGTTAGATTTCAAAATAAACAGTTAGAATATAAATAGGTGCTTAAAAAAATTGAGAGGAAGGGATCAATTTATGATAAAGTGAGAATATAAAGTTTACGTAACAATTACTCGACACTGATTAAACACTTAAAATATGTCAATGAAGTGTATGATTAATCAATCATGTAAAGCCTCCTCACGATTCTACAAGAACTTGAAATTTCGTATCTCACAAACAATATCTTGCGGAAAACAAGTAAGTTTTCGAAAAAAAAAAAAAGGAGGTTTCAACTACAGCTTTTTAGTTATGCCATTAAAAAGAAACTGTTGATGAATCATGAATTATTATATTCATACCACCCCCATGCAGAAGACTACGTTGTGTGTAATTCATTTTCAAAAAATCCTTGCTGTTTCTTATCCCCCAAGATTGTAATTCAACAACGAAAATAAACATGATCACCGCTACTATTTGTTCAAGTTAGAACTCTTAAAAACAAGAGTACAAATTTCTAGAGATGATAAATAATACATTGTTTCCCTGGCCATCCAGCATACCGAAGAATTTGTTACAGTACAATACACGGGTACACTGAAATGCATTTCCCACATGTACGCAATTACTAATATCTCAGACAATGTTTCAAATAATGAAATGAAAGTTAATAAACGGGAAATATTACATATTTATCACTCGAATCGTATAAATTATCATCACCAAGAGCATAAGTTTCTCTATTGCAAGTACTTGAGTTCTCATCCTGAATGGTGATGGTTGTAATGAATGAACATCAAAAGAAAAATTATCAGTGAGTAGTTGTATTACTATTCCTTCCACGTAATACCTGTCACTCCTCCGTAGTGTAACCAGGTCTGCACATTAACCAGCAAATTTGTACTCCTCAAGTAATACAGCTAGTTCCCCTTGCTTAGCACTTGCTGTAAACCACTGGTGCATAATGTTGTCAATTGGACAAATCATCAAGTTTGAAATTGCTTGAGGTCTATCATGGTACACGTATGAAAGTTTACACGGTGTTGATAAAAAATTTCAGTCCACGGGAATGATCAATCTCTCTTACTCAAGTCCAAATTATGTGATTGAATTCACATGAGCAGAAGAATGTTGTCTAGATGAATAGCATCTTCTAGTAGGCCATGATAGACCATGATGAACACTAGTTACATTTACATTTAACCCCAAGCAGATTACAAATTCAGCAAATATAAGCGGTCACTGCCCAAAGATGTCTTTAGCGTCATTAAATACTATTAACTCCCTCCCACCTTCCTTTTAATCAAGCATTAGTAAAGCATTTTATAAGGTGGTAAATGATGAACTTTGATACAACTATACAGGCAAATTCATGCAATGATCATTTTGAAAGATGAATGGGTACAACGTTAGTCTATTCAACTTACAGTCAGCAAGTATCATCAAAAGCCTATACGAATCAGAGAAATATCTCCCAGAAGGGTACAGAAACAAATAAACTTGTGTGTAATAAAAATATATCACTCACCATTGCCTTGTAAAAGAATCAGTCTTGGTCTACTATCTCTCATTCAGCTTGCTACTAATCTCAGCTTTTACAAGGCGAATTAGAAACAAAGTGGCAAGCAAAATGGAAAGAATTAGCATCAGGAAGACACCATTCCAACCACTAGTTGAGATATACCCAGTCAGCAGAGGTCCCAAAGCAGCCCCTACAGAACCAGTACCATCAATGATGGCAGACACAGTAGCCAAACATCGAGAATTGCCTTTGATCAATTCCTGGGTACCAAGGTCTGCTGCAACAGCAGTAGTTATGAGTGCATAGGGACCGTTGACAAAAAACCCAGAAAGGAACATTAAGAATGTGTTCAAAGAGTTTGAGACACTTCCATAAAAGCGATAAACAATCAATGTTGGAATAGAGATTACAAGAAAGAGAAAAGATGTAACAGCACGAGCCTCCATCTTATCAGAAATATACCCAGCACAAATTCCACCAAAAACACCTCCAATATCAAATACAGTTGAAAGAATCCCAGCAGTCTTATGTGACAAGTGTTGGCCAGCAACAGCTTCAATTCAAAAGTAGTGAAATGGTGAGAAATCCTCTTAATACTTGAGGAATTATATAAATAAATATGATGAATACTTAAGAAATTACTGTAACACAAACTGTAAAGTTGTGTGAAAATAGAGTTTAAAAAATTTCAACCATGGAGGAATTGCTTTCATATTACGTTCAAATTGTAGTTCATTACCACATGCTTTCTCTTTTAAAAATTACGTTCTCAGAATATTCTACCAGAACATATGCAAGAAAATTATTACTTTTGGTGACTAAACTGCAGTCAACACAACCCAAAATACGCTGAAATATAGTGTAAAAATTTATACTTCAAAACCATAAAATGTAGTCACTGAAATTGAGCTCATCATTAAGAACTTGAAGAAGAACAAGAAAAAAATACCGAAAAAGGAAGAAATCAATGCTCACGATAAACTCTGAGGCTGTAGCCTATGCATTTAACAAAAGGTCGGTTAATTGAATACCTGAATTGTAATAAAACAAAAAAAGTCAATTACTTCATTGGAGGGACCTACTTTATGGATGTTTATATGTCCACGACTATCCACTCTTGCAAATTTATGACTTATCTTGGAAATTTTCCACTGTACATCTTGGAATTTGGAATACAAAGGGTGTTACATGTTCACAATGGTTTGTTCCCAAATTTCAAAAAATAATTCAGTAAATTGTGAAAAATGAAAAGATGTGATTATCATGTAAAATCTCTACTTCACGCCAACTTAGGAAAACAACATCCTTCACAGAGGAACATGATTGCAAATAATTTACTGTGTTATTTATCCAAGTTATTTATCTGTGAAGTTTAACCCAATTGGTAATATATATTCAAGGTGTAGTAATTGGATTTTGGAAATATTAAATTGGCGATGCAAGATGAATCTATGCATTAAGCTATGAACCAAGATAATCCTCCTTATTTCAGGGAAGAAGAAAATCCTCTCATCACAAGCAGCTACCAATTTGACATCCATACCTTTGAAAATGATTGCCTGACCATGGAAAACTTAATACTTCAACTTTACTAGTATTTACCATGAAAAATGAAGGAACATGAAAATAAAACTTGCCCTACTAGTTCAGGCGTGCAACAATAGAAATGCGTTGAAATACAGATCTACTTCAAGAGGGTAATGCTGGTAATCAGGGCAGAGCCACATAGAGGCAAGGTAGAACTATCTTGATTTTTGTAGAGTGTGTATCCTTTCCATATGATCCCAACAAGTACTTATGCATTCTTTGTTTTTGTGGACCAAAAAGCTACACTCACCTTACAGTATTGATGTCAAATCTACTTTGGATCGTTTTTCCCTTCAAATAACAATTTAATATTATATTTTCTTTTCTGTTCCACCATTGGGAAAAAAAATTCCACCCCATCATTGAAGAAAGCCAAGCTCCGTCATTACTGGTAATAGGGTATGAATTAATTCCTAGGACTTAGTATATTGCTTACCATTCACGAAAAAAAATTGTAATCCGCAAAAATTCAACTGCATAAATAGATTAAATGCCAATTGCCAAACTAAAAAAAAATATCACTAGAACCAAAACACAAGCAAATCTTAAGCTTACGAGTATGCCGTATGTAAAATGGCAACCAATAAAGGAAACTATAAGCCACAAGCTTGGAGAAGAAGAGGCAGAACGCAAACGGCATGACGCCTGGCAACCTCCACGCCTCCAAAAACCCAATGGCAGCATCAAAATCCTTGGTATTGGAACCTCCAGAACCAAGCAGCCCCACCACCTCCCCATCCAAATTCTCAGCCACCCCACCCACACCACCTCCACCCTCCCCCATCTCCATCTCCATCTCCACCTGCTCAACTCCAAACCCCAGATCTTTGGGACTAACAACCAGAAACCCCAACACCAGAACCCCCACCACCATAATAAATCCCGCCGGCACCACAAACGACCACCCCCACCCGAACTCCAGCATTGCCGCCGCCACCACCGACCCAAGGATGTTGCCGACGGAGGCGTTCGAGCTCCACACCCCCATCACGAGCCCCCTGCTCTCCCTCTCGAACCAGTTCCCCATCACCGCCACCACGCACGGCCACCCGATCGACTGGACCACCCCACCGACGACCTGGACGGCGATAAAGAACCCCAAGCTGTGAACCTCGAACCAGTACCCCAGCCCGAAGGCGAGAGTGAAGATCCCGCTTCCGAACATTCCGCAGGCGAGGAACCTGCGGAGGTCGATCCGGTCGCCGACGTGGCCGGCAAGGTACATGCCGACAGCGTAAGCGGAGAGGAAGGCGAGGTCGAGCTCCCCGAGCCGATGGGGGCCCCTAGGGCCGTTGAAGGGCGGCCATCCGGAGTGGTTGGGGCCGGGGCCAAGGACGGACTTGACGATGCTCGGGGGCTTGCGGGAGGCATGGAAGGAGACATAGGCGGTGAAGGTGAGGAGGAGGACGGAGATCTGGTGGCGGCGGAAGAGGTGGATGCGGTGGTCGGGGACGGAATAGGAGGTTTCCTCTGCCATTAGTTTTCTTCAAAAAAAGGGGTTTTCGGCAGGGAAAACCATAGCCGGTGGGTCGGGCTGTGGTTCGAGCAAGGAGCCATGGGGAAGCGGGTGGTGACTGGGGGCGACCAGCAGAGGTTGGTTGGTGGGGAAAACGTAGAGTCGAACTGACATCTGACGTGGCACTTATGTAATGCCTCATTGTGTAATATAGCCATCAATTCTGACGTGGCACAGACATCAGCGTGGAAAATATGGTTACGGTGCATTTAGTGCAGTAGGATGATGATACAAAAGAGTAGATGAATTCTAGAAGGGAATAGAATTGAACGAAATAGAATAGTAGAATTTAATGAAATAGAATAATTTTATTTTATTAAATTTTTACTATTTGGTACATAAAAATAGACTCGAAATGTAAATTTAAAATTTATATATTAACATTTACATGTTAATAAAAATATCTTGTCAACTTGAAAAAAAAATTTTAAAAGAACTTTTTTTCAAACAAGTAGAATAAAAAGTTTACCTTTTTAACTATTTGTGATTTTTATTTTAGTACCTTAATTTTTTTTTCGTTTATCTCTCTTAAATACCTCTGTTAAACAATAAGACTCCTTTGATTAGGTTTGAAGGGTTACAATATTTATTTGGACAAATTTGTCTTTAGTCCCATCTTTTTCTATTTATCCTCTCAACTATTCAAGTTTTTTAACTTAATACTCTAAACTTTTTTCATTACAATTTACTTCCTACAATTATCTCTATTAAATAATAAGACCCTTTCGTTAAATTTGAAGGGTCACGTGACCTTTAAAATATTTCTTTCCAATAAATTTGTCTTGCTTTCCCATCTTCTTCTTTTCCATTTTCTTCTATTTTTCCTATATCATAAATCCTAAATCCAACTTCACAAACCTTCTTTCCCATTTTCTCCTTTTATCTTCTTTTTCAAACCTTTTTTCTCAGTTTTCTTGATAAACTGATGATATCGAGCTTCGTCAACACTATAGGAAGATCTCAAACTTCTTCCTTATCATCATCAAGTATATACCAACTAAAGGTCTCAATCCACTCGTGTTAGTGACTGTGATTTGTGTCAAATAGGATGTGAAAGAGGAAGAAAAGATTTCGCAGGAATAACGTTCGAATTGGGTTTCATAGGATTGAAAAATGGGATTATTTGTAATTGAGAGTAAAACAATCAGATAAAGTAAAAATTTATCGATATTTATCTAAAAAGACGATTTATTATAATTTATCATAATTGAAGGGAACATATTGTAACAAAAAAAGTTTACGATACTAAGTTACAAAACTTAAATAGTTGAGAGGTTAAATGGTAATTTATCCCTTGAACGGGATAAGTTGTAACAAAAAAAAGTTTAAGATGCCAAGTTGAAAAATGTGAATAGTTGATAAGATAAACTATAACTTGATACTAGAATATTAAATTACAAAGGATAAAATGGTCAAACTATGCAAAACTTTAATGTTATTTAGACAAAAAGGGAGTTTGTTGTAATTTATTATAATTGAAGGGGACAAATTGTAGTAGAAAAAAGTTTAAGGTATCAAGTTGAAAAATGGAAATAATTAAGAAAGATAAACTGTAATTTAGCCTTTTTTTTAATTCTCAATACAATAGAAATCAAATTCCTTACATATCAACAAGGAATCAAATTACTAAGGTAGCGTTTGGGAATTTTATTTTTAAGGGAATGATCATTCCAACCATATTTTCATACGAAATGTAAGAATATCATTCTATTTTCAAAATTTGATTTCATTACAGTTCATTCTACTTTCCATTCCAACATACCAAATGATACATTAGTGTTACGAGAAAGAAATTAGGTCATGGATGACTAATTTACAAATATTTGTTATCATATTTTGGAATTAAAATGCAAAGATGATTATAGACTCCAATGATGATCTAAATTGTGTTTGATATGTCGCCAATCCCTTAGATGTCTTTGATCGTATTCAAACTCTTAGCTCTCTTGCTTAATGAAATCATCATTTGCAAATATTATAATAGAAAAAGAAGTGGTGTATAATTACAGGAAACATTTCAATTTAATTCATCATTAATAAAAGAAAATGATTTAAAATTATTTACAAAAGTAATTTGATCGAAAAAGCAAAAGGCCATCAACCATTGAAATCGAGAATCAATGTGATTTCAGATTTGATTGAATTTAAAGGACTTTCATCTAATTATTCCTATTAGAGGGATATTTGACATTTCTCAAGAACACGAGAGGTGATATGTAAATATGATATTTCGCATTTCTGACAAAATACGACAAACAAATTTCATTCGCCTTTTCATAAAATAAACCTTCAACGTTTAACTTCATGAACTATAATACAATGCATTTAACACAGAAAATCTACAGGAATGTATAATTACAATGTACACCCATACCTCTGTAAATTTATTTCAATACCTATAAGACGTATAACATGTCATCCTGGAGATACAAATTCTTGATGATGATTTTCAGATTACAATAGAAAGCTTCTCATCCAGGGAATACAACTGCGCAGACCATAATAAAGGCAATAATATGCGTAAGTTGCATTCCTGGCTTGACAAAAGTATCCTGTTTTGAGCAACAATGGACAGGAATGAGGAAAGTTGTCGATTGCAACTCTTGAGGTTCAACATTCAGAAACCTGCTTTGTACCTGGGATGGTTTGCAGTGAGAGTTTCTGCTTGCATGCTTGAATTCGATCCAAATACGCCATACTACATCTTAAGTTTTACACAGTTGTTACCTGCACTATAACCTTTTCCGCTTACTCTTCACAGTGGAAGATGATGGAGTGCTATGCCAGTTTCTTTTTCTCTGGTTGATGAACCAGTTATTAATTTGTTTCAGCTGTAATCCAGTTTCCTGCACTAGCCTTGCCTTGTCATCCTCCTGTGTGATCCAAAAAACAATGAGAGCTAGTGTAATTTGCAGAAATAGTATCAGAAGTACAAGCAGGAAGGTCAAGGAACAAAATACAATCAACTATTTCTGTTGTCTCCAAGGCAATAGGAAGGTTGCATTTGTTTCCTAAAAAAGGACATCCGAATATGACTAGCAGTGAAAGAGTTAAGAATCATCCTTACTGTTGGATACGGCCACTTGGAATGGGAATGCCACCAGGCCTTGAGAAGAGAAGTGGTGTCCCCTGGGAGTTTCCCGGCTCTTCGCTTTCGTAAGATCTCTTCTCTTATGTCAACAATTTTGTCTTTGTAACCCTGCAATATAAGAGTATTCAATGGAAAATCTGATACACATTGTAAGCAAACATGCAATTTATACCTGTTTCAACTCGTGCTTCAACTCTTGCCTAACTCGCTCCATCAAGGATCTCTCACTCTCAGTTGGAACAAGAGGACCAAAGCCCATGGTGTCTGGTCCATCAAGGCCTCCATCATACAAGTTGGTCTCACTGTCTGCCTGGTCATCGTCATCATCCGACATAGTTGCACCAGTGCCTTCTCCTGGAGAAACACCTGTCCAGTACAACAATAATTCTTAAGAATCATTAGGAGCCAAGAAAATTGAATAGCTGTGAAACTTCATTAAGTGATCAGCAATTGCAGAATCTTTTCTCAAGGTCCGCCACCAGAACTTGTATCTGAAGCATTCACTACTGCAAGATTAAATGCACATCCAGATAAAGTCTGGAGATGATGGAACAGGATTAGGCATATAATTCCCATGAGAACAAGAATTTAGCTGGATTTACCTCCAGATTTATTTTAAATTCTTAGTTGATACTATAAGTAGGATCTGACTATCACCTTCAAACCACATGTGATGAAGAATGGTAGCAAAACCCCGAGTGTGGACTCAGTAAAAAGGCAACCAGTGGAGAAAGTAGGTACAACAATGACTAAAAGAACATAGAGAAACAGGGGACCATGAGAGCCCTTTTATGTACTCATGTTAAAATAGGTCTTGACTAGAAAAGAAAACCAGAATTTGATACCATGATAAAGAATGTTACTATTAATATTTCCAACTAGTTGCAGATTCAGCTCAACCCAACGTGTCCAGATTCCTCAGTAAGTTGCATTCCAAATAATAATAAAAAACACTGGATCACGATATTTGTCAATTTTTTACAAGTCATGATGCAATTACAAGATTATCCTATCAAATTACTAACACTCATTGTATTAAGTTATTGGATATCTGGATTATCATGGGAGGTTCACATGATACCATTAAAATACTAATAGCTAGCTGTATGATAGCAAAGAAAGACATGATGTATGCAACATTTGCCTGCTTATGCTTGTTTACATGCACTCATTTTTTCATAATGATCATAACAGTAAAGTCTCCTTGGTTAAAAATACTTCAATGATGCACCTAAAAAAAGATGTTTCTCTTGTGAAACTGCAACGTGTAGTGTCCCATTTGACAACTTGATAGCTCTTATTTACCTGTTAGGCTTTGTAGAGACTGCTCAAGTTCCCAGCAAGCCATTACTGCTTCCATTGCATGAACACGAACATGCTGTTGGAGCTGCTCTTTGAAGGTACAGAGAAGCAAAACATAATGTGTCTGTCGCAGAAAAATCAAGTGTAGTAAGTTTTTGTTGCTGTTATGTTAGAGAATGAATTTAAAAAGGATTAAGTTCAATTTACAGAGGTGGTGGACAACCAGAATTTAGACAGTCCACCATCAATTAAAATTCCAATTAGGTTAGACTTACTCAGAGATTTACTAAATTCAATGATCAGAAAATATGAGCATTTCTTAACTGGTCAAGTGTGTAATATAATAACTGAGGGGGTGGCATAATGTCATTATATAGTTGCACATATTTGAAGGATGAGTCAAGAAGAATTTTAAACAATTTTCCTGTATTTTCAGCATTCACATATTCATATTATTGTTTGATTGGATGAAGGATACAAATAATTTTTTCAAGAAATTTGAATCTAAACAAATCTAGCATGGATTATGCCAACACCAGACTTCTTTATTGAGCAATCCATCCAAAATTTAAGTTTAAGAAAAATTCAAATTTGAATATTCATCGCACTGGAAATGATTTTAGATGTGCAAGCATGGTTTTTTTTCTATCTTACAAGTTTGAATACTTACCCCATAACACAACTTTGCATAGAGTTTGAGCTAAAGGCCTGTTTTTACCAAGAAAATTATTAGTGCTCAAGCCTCATGGAAGGACACATGACAAAGGTTTCTGTTTTTGAGTTCCGTTGCATAAAAAGTCCGTGTGATACCACCCATATGATTTATCAAGAAAAAGAAAACGTTTCTGACAGGAAGCTGCAAAATAATGATGAGATAGGAAGGGTGGTAATTAATTAGCATTTAGAACCATTACACCATGAACATCTCTACGAAATTACATAGGCTTATTTCATCAAAGTTGATAAATTGCGTTTTAACATTATATGAATACAAGCTTAGCCATTTGTACCAGAAACCAACTATTTTCCTGTCAATTTACAAAGGTCAAATCCTTATTGGTGAATTTGCTGGCGCAGATTTCATAAAGGCCCTAAACATAAATGAATACTCAGGAGATTCAAGGGTCAGGAATCGGGCAAGTTTTCTATGGAAGAAGGAAGGACCAGGAAGACATCAAGAGAAAACAAAACAACTAATAAATATCTTAAGATTTTGGGTTGAAACTTGTCTTTTCAATTAGGAATTCTCCTGGTTTGAGCGATCAAATATCATCAAACTAAAACTAATCCGGTGCTACCAACATGCCTTGATTCTCTGACTGATGAAACTCCTGATTTCCAACAAAGAGTGAAGTGAGGTCTACTGAACTGAACCAATTATGCAGTCCAATCTATCCAAATATCAAAATCTCACGGTACCCAGAATTTACCTCCCCTAAATAAAAACCCTAATTCCCATGTCTAATTGCTAACAACCACTAACTCTGCATCTTACTATCCCCATCTAAGAAAGACGGATTTGACCACAGCTATATGACTTTCAAAATGATAGAAACAAGAAACGAAAGAATCAACGAGGATGGTGGAAAAGGTAGAGGAGAGTAATCTAACCATGAATTGGTCGAGCTCCTTCTCATCACCTGCCATCATCTGATGCCCTATGGCAGAATACTTGGCAACAACATCCTGCGTCTGCTCCAGCTGCGCATCGATCCTCGGCAGCTGATCCACTGGAGTAGCGATACGCAAGCACGCCACGTGCGCCGCCAGCAGCTGCTCGTAGAGCGGATGTCCAAGTATCTCCGCCTTGTGCCTAGCGCTCTGCCACGTCCCCTCTCCTCCCTGCTCCCCCTGGTTTTGATTCCCACCACCACCAGTGCCACCGCCAGGGTTGCTGATATTCCCGGACCCACGAGACATCGCGGCAGCAATCATGGAATCACTGGACACCGGCATGTCCTCCTCACCCGCCATCACGGAACTCCCGTGCCTCGGCACCCACTGACCGGCACCACCACCAGCAGCGACACCAACCCCAGCTGCCACCGGGGAAGTAGACGACTCTGAGGTGGTCTGGAGATGGAGGAAGCTCCCGTCGGAGTAGGGGCTCCGGCTTTGCCGCCTCATCAGCCACGTGAGCCCCGTCCCGCCCCCGCCGCTAGCGCCACCGGCCTTGTCGATGAGTAGGCGGTGGAAGTCCTTGGCGTCCTTGGTGTCAGTGTCGGTGGTGGCCTGTTGGTGGTGGTCGGGGATGACGGGTCCGAGCACCGCGGAGGCGCTGTCCCCCAAATGCTGGTCGGCGTACATGGCCTCCGACATGTGACGGTGGAAGGCCATTAAAATTTAGAACGCGATTTAATTCCCAGCAACTGAATTTTCAAGACTAAAAAGGAGGAAGACGAAAGAGGCGGAGAAGAAGAAGAAGATGAGTTAGGAATAGCCGAATAGGAGGTGAGGTGAGGTGTGGTGAGATGAGGTGAGGTGTGGTGAGGAGGTTCGTCTTATCTTCTAACCTCCTCAAAAATTCAACGAATATATATTAATACATAATCGTGTTTAAAATATCGATATATAGTTTCTTGTGTATAATTTGTTATGCGTGTGTATAATAAGGTAGTGGTTCCGCAACGGGCTCTTAATTAGTAGTTGGTAACCCGCCAATAGTAGAACAAGGGGGTGATTTCTGAAGCTGTTTGCTTTCGCTTAGAAATCTAGCCGCCTTTTCTACTTACAAGTGTTCAACTTCTTTCTCCACCATGTTGAGGCTTAATTAATCCAGTGGATTAGAATGATACACGTAACCAAGCGAAGGTTTTCCAGAGACGTAATTATGGCGAGAGAAGGAAGGGAAATGGCGGGAAGGAAAAAGACACGGACGGTGGGGCGTGTAGGGACCGTTGTAGGGCCCACGAGGAGTGCGACAGGCACCTACAGACAGGACACGTGGCTTGAAAAGGAAGAGAGGACCACAGCGCAATTGGACAGCCGCCTTAAAAGACAATTTTTCCTCTCAAAAACGCCGCCAGGAGCACGCCTGGCGTTCGGGGAAGAAAACCTCACACGTTAAGGCTACGTCATCTAAGTGGGTCCCAATTTTGCGGGATGTGGTCTAACCGGATCACGCTTGCCCTTTTTTTTTTTTTTTTTTTTTTTTATATCGTATGCATATATCGCTTTGTCCTTTTTAATCATCTTCTTGTTCTTTTCTTCTACTTTCTTTTTATAATTCTTTAGTTTACTTTGGTAAATCGTGTTTGGTAAATCTATTTGTTTATTTTTTTATTATGAACCTTGTTAACTTTTTGTCTCATATTGTGAAAAAAATCTACTTTATTAATTTTGACTCAAGTTCAAAAACAAACCTCAATTTATATGTTATATTTAATAGTCAAAAAAAATAAATCTATTTAATTTATCTATAAACGTCTATAGCATTTTGCTTATAGATACCTTAAGTGGGTGAAATGTTAATTGTTAGATTTAAGTAACGAGAGAGGTAGAGGAGGAAGGAGAAGAGTTAAGAGGAGACAGACAGTACAGCGGCAATAGAAGAGGTAGGCAACATAGACAGAGACAAAGCATGCAGAGATGGTGACGACGAAGTGTGCAGAGCTTAACGTGGTACACAAGAGAAGAAGAGAGCATTGAAGGAACGAAGAGGCAATGACGAAAAAGAGAAAAACAAGATAAAGGAAGAGAAGAAGAGAAAGGAGTATTAACAATGGAGAGCGGCAAAGAGACAATGATAGGAGAAGAATGAAGGAGTAGAGACGACAACAAGAGAAGAAGAGGAGGCGATGATAGTGACTAAGAAGATGGAAAGACAATAAGAGGAGGAGAAGAAGAGAGGAGACACAAGAGAAAGAAAGGGAATGAGGAATTTTAGATTAAATTTTGACCTTTGAAATTACAAGAACGTCCACAATTTTTTGTGCCTAAAGAAAATACATTGTAAGCACTTATAGGTGCATTTTTAACTTTAATTTGTAAATTTTTTAATTTAAATAAATAAAATATCATTTACTGATTTAAAAACCACAAACCGAACCTTTACGTTACTGTTAATAATCAGGCCACTCAGGGTGTCGTGGTCCCACTGTCCGTCGGATTTCTGGTGTGGGGCCCACGGGTTATGCAAAAGCCGTAGACGACGCACGACAACACGAGGTTCTCGCTGGTGCGTTGGCCCCGCTGGCTGTTCATCTGGAACTGCAAAATTTTATCTACATCGTCATTCATCATTAATGATAATAACATCAATGGACTCTAAATTTGTCCATCAAACAAACATACAAAGGATCGGAGGAGAAATCGGAAGGGGAAGGTAGGACTATGTCATCGATAACACAGAAACCTGTACATTTATGTCGAGACGGTTTTCAGATAGGTGATCATTAGCAGATAAGTGTCATTGTAAAATGCAGCAAATGTAGACATGATGGTGATATGTAGCAGCATGCACGAGGGGGAAGGACGGTAGGAGCATCTGCCATTCTCTCAATGGCTCAGAAGTGGTTCTAGTAAAAACCAATATTAATTTGTTGAGATGAATTATAGTTTATTTAGGTTTGGAAATCCTCGATTTCGGATACCAGATAATATGATATTTAGTTTGGGTTTGGTTGTAATTGACTGCGAATTAAATTAAAAATTTTACTAGTTCGTTATATTTGAGCTTTACCTTTTGTAAGTATACGGGTGTATTTATAAAAAAGAGTTAATTACTTGATGTTATCTTTTACTTTCACAGACATGTACTTTAAAATAGATTGCTCAGGTATCTTAAATATTGTCAATTACTTTGATATTTTTATTAATAAGAGTGTATTTTTCTATAATTTTTGAAAACAAATATCTTCGATATTATATCTCTTATTCTTTTCCATTTATTTCTCTTTTCTTTTCAATTTCTTTACTTTGATATCTTGAATTTTCACGATCAATTACTTTGACACTTTTGTGAGTGGAAGTGGATTTTATAATAATTTGTGTATAAAAATTTCCTTAATATTATATCTCTTTTTCTTCTTCATTTCTTTCTCTTTTCTTTTTAGATTTTTTTTGTTAGATTGATGTGATTTTTAGCAAAACTGATTATTAGTTTTTTCAATAAATGTTGCAAACACCAATCATCAATCATGTTAAAAATCACTTCAATTTAACAAAAAAGTGTAATAAGAAAGGAGAAATAAATAAAGAAGAAGAAGAAGAAATATAATGTTAAGGATATTTTCGTATACGAATTATTATCAAACTCACTTCTACTTATGGAAGTACCAAAGTAATCGACTTTGAAAGTTAAACATACTAAAGTAAAAAAATTGGAAAAAAAAGAAAAGTAAATAGAGAAGAATAAGAAATATAATATTAAGAGTATTTTCATTCAAAAATCAGTATAAAACACACTTCTACTAATAAAAATATTAAAGTGATTGAAGATGAAAGTTTAAAATATTGAAGTGATTTGTTTTGAAGTATAACACATTAAAGTAAAAAAATCAATGATAATACAAAATACTATCAAATAATTAACTCTGTAACAAAAAAAAAACTTTGTATAGGTAAAGGACGTCTTCAAAATCCAAGTCCCTGAATTTCAGCGAAAATGGAAAAGCTTCTTCTAATTCATTTTGAACACTGCGCAATTGTGTGATCTTGTGCCAAGAGCAGCAGTAATGTATCATGCATGTGTTTGTTGTTACCCTGACTGTGAGAAATCAGAGAGTAGTACAGTACCAATCATGTGCTTTAGGAGCTCTGGCGATACTGCTTTCCTGCGCTCCGACTTCTGATCTCTACTGTTTCTCCCCTATTTTCATGGCGACTCGTCGTCTGATCCCGGGTCGCCGGGATCCTTACTTTCTCCGCTCGAGAAAAGAAGCGAAGGGGAGAGAGCGGGGCATGAGCTCTGGGCCTGAGGCGGAGCCTTCTCGGACGGTAACCTCTGTCCTTCCCTCTCCGCCAATCTACCCTTTTAGGGGCAATCGAAAGAGGAAGGCCTCTGTTTCTTTTTGTGGGTTGGAGCCTGAGAGTCTTGCTCTCCTTGACGCCCCTCGGCGAAGGCCGCCCCCCGGAGCTCCTAAATCTTCCAGATCTGGAACCTCGGTGCTTTATAATGGTCTCTTCCCTTGCATGAGCCTCCCTGTTGGTCGGGAGGTGCTTCTTTTAGTGGATGTTAGTTTTATTTGCAGGCCGCTTTCTCGGTGTTGGTCTTACTGCTTGGTTTCATGCTCTCTTTGCACTTATATTATAAATGATTATGGATCTGAGCTGGCGCGATCTCTCGCATTCTTTAGTTGTGGTTTTTCTGGTTTTTTTGATGAGATTGGATCGCCTGTGGTTTTTCGTTCGATTGGGGAGTCTTCCCCTCTCTACATTGTAGGATCTTTCTTTTCTCTATTGCACTCTGTGTGTTTGGATCCTATTTTTTATGCTGCTCCGGCGATCCCTTCGCTTCCTCCGGTGGGTCGGCGGAGGGAGGAGACTGCATCCAGAGGTGGCGTGGATGACACGCCTGGCTCTGTGGACCCCTCGTACTCTGTGTGGAGTATTCCCAATTTTACCCTCCTGTTTTTAGTGCGTCTCAGTCTTACTTAGTTGGGGGGCTGTCTGGAATTGCGGCCAGTTCTAATCTCCCGCCATCTTCTGCTGCTTTGGTGGGCCCCCGGCGAGTAGTTCTGGCTGACGAGGCGCCGAATTCGCTTGACCCCTGCCTTCTTTATGTCGATTCTATTTTTAATGAGGAGAGAGAACTTCAGTCTGGGACTAGCAACCCCCCACTACTCTGAATTTTCTGACAAATCGCCGAAAACTCAGAGTTCAGACTCTGCGATAGAGATATCGCCTGACAAAGGAGATTATATTTCTGCTTTTGGGTTAGGAGGCTCGCGGTTTCTTGCTTTGAGCTCCTCCCCTTCCTCATCTTCTTCTGACAAGTCTCTCGACTGTATTTCTGGCTCTCGGGGTGGACTCTGGTGGAGAAGAAGAAGCATTCCTTACCCCATCTGGTAAGTTTCTGTAGGGCAAACAACCGTTGCTTCCTGTGTGGTCTGCGTG
The DNA here is from genome assembly GCA_024699735.1 of Posidonia australis. NCBI lineage: Eukaryota > Viridiplantae > Streptophyta > Magnoliopsida > Alismatales > Posidoniaceae > Posidonia > Posidonia australis. Next base: position 45 of record JAMKQA010047144.1, on the reverse strand, counting down.
GCCACATAAAAAGCATGTGTAAATACTCTGGAAATTGTTATAGAT
>JAMKQA010047143.1:0-15633 GCA_024699735.1 Posidonia australis | reverse complement strand
TTCAAATGGTTGCTTATGGGGTCTATATATAGGGATTCCTCATGGGTAACTCCTAGGACAACAAGGAGCCTCGTAGATGAAAAGCCTGGAAGATTCCATGGCATATTCGTTGGTAGAGGTAACAGCCATGGGAGGTGGAAAGCCAGCAACTAGCAGCCTGAGAAATGGCTGGGCGCCTGGTATGTGCGCTGGGTTGGTGTGCTAGCTAGGTGTGCTAGGTTGGTGTGCTAGCTAGGTGTGCTAGGTAGATGTGCTAGGTAGGTGTGCTAGGTAAATGTGCTAGGTAGGTGCTCTCCCCTACTTATCCAGATTTCTAATTGGGCTATGGGCTTGCTATGAGTTTATGATTGGTTTAAGATTCAAGGGTCAACCACATCCAAAGCAACATCCGGAAAGCTCATCTATGAGTCACCTCAAAATCGGGGTGTTTACACACACCATAGAGATGTTGTGAACACCCAACTCAAGGGAAGTGGAGGTAACTATATTGAATAGGTACCCCACGCAACCCTTGACCGAAGACTTATAAGCTTTAATAGATAAAATGACAAGCTTAGGTTCACCTTAACACCCACCTTGCACAGTAGACCCATCCTCAGGAGAAAGACCCAAAATAAACTCTCCTCCAAGCACAGTAGATCAAAACGGACTGCTGCGGCAACAAATCCATGACGAGTATCACATCGTACTCCTGCATGTCCATCACGATCAGGTTGGCGTCGAACTCTCTACCATTCAGCGTCAAGTCGACAGACTGCATATACCTTCAAGCCAAACTGTGCTCCCCCAACGGCGTCACCACGCTGTGATGAAATACCAGTCTAGCTGGTCTCTCTCCCAACTCCTCCGTGAAAGACTCAGAGATAAAGGAGAAAGAACTCCCTGAGTCAAACAACACTTTGGCCCTCCGGCCAGCCACAATAAAAGAACCTGATGGCCAAACAAAACAACACCACACATCCATACAATTAGGCAGATGTCCAGATTACAAGGAGATTACAACATATCTCAAAGGGTTACAGAACCAGCTATTCATCCTTACTTTTAACAACATCTCCCGAAGACCCAGAGCCTAGAGCTGCAATGGTGAACACCCGACTCCTAGTCGGCTGCTATGGCGCACTTCCTGCCTTCTTAGGCGGTTCCGGACAAGATCTCTAAACATGTCCCGCATTCCCACAATTATAGCACATCACTGGAGCTAAGGTCTGCCTAGGTTGGGGACAATATGCCACGATGTGGCCCACCTGACCACAGTTGAAGCACTGGTTCCCAACGAGAGCACTGAACCCTGTCTGACTGAGGCCAGCTCCATTACCCCCAACAAAACTCCACCGGCGCTTAGAGGAAACACTGGACCTCGCCTTCTGCTTCTTCTCAGGGCTACTTGAGCTATCGGCTCTTGGAGGACCAGAGAAAGAGAACCAGGAAGTAAAAGAAGACTTACCCTTCCCCTTGGGATGACTCTCCAGAAACTTTTGATGCTTCGTATCGAAGCGGTAAGCCATCCCAACCATGTCCTCCACAGTTTGGCATTGATAGCCCATCACCTTCATTTATAGCCTTGGGTTCAAGCTGTCCAGAAACCTCTTCGCCTACTCCTCCTTAGACTCATAGGCAGGAGCAGAGCATTCTAGTTGGGCGAACTCAGTCTCATACTCTAGTACCAACATCGTGCCATGCTCTAGACTCCGAAAATATCGACGAAGCTGCTCCTTCACATGAGTGGGAAAATACTTGTCATAGAAGGGCACCTTGAAATGCTTCCACTGGATACTAAAAATGACTGAGTCCAAGAACTTCAGCCGCCTCACAGACTTCCACCACCTATCTGCCTCACCATCTTGTAGGTAGGTCGCCACCCGCACCCAATGCTCCTCTAGGTACGCCATGCTCTTCAGCATCTTCACCACCTTCTCCAACCAGGCCTCGCTCTCCTCAACACTGACCTTGCCCTTGAACGACTGCGAATGAAGCTTCCTGAATTGGTTCAGCCACGGGTCACCTGATGGTTCATTGGCACTACTCTTGCTGAACGTGTGAGAGATCTTGTGTGCCAAACTCCTCAATTCCTCACGAACCGCCTTCCATCTTCCTACGCCCTCTCGGGGCTCGGTGTCCTCTATAAGGGCCTTACCCTTACAACCACGAGGAGGCATCCTACCCGAAAAACGCACGGTACCTGCACCATAGATAAAGCAACAACAAGAAAACCATGGCAAGAAATCGTATGCAGACTCTACCATGCATGCAAAACCTATGGAGTCTCTAGACCAAACACCCTAGGTGTTGTGCAACCTAGTGAAACTGGAGCTTTGATACCAAAAACTGTCACGCCTCACATTTTCCACAATAATTTAAAACAAATTAAATTACAGGAAAATTGACGCCAAACAGTAAATATTTAACTACTAGGAACTTGTGTGTGTAGATAGGAGACTCCAGACTATATGCACTACGTTAACCCTCTACATGCTTGCACTTGTAAACCAAAAAACACGAGGAAAAACGTATGAGTGACAAAAGTCACCCAGTACGCACCCCACGAAAACCGCGGAAAACAAAAACATAATTACTTTCCTTTTAAATTCATTTTGCAAACCATTTTCTCAAAACCTCACAAAATAGGCCCACACCGGCCAAAACCACAATCGGGTTTCAACTAGGCCAAAACCACAAGCAAAGGCCTTCAATGGCCAAAACCACACACAGTGAGTCGGGAAGCACGACGCCAGGCAACCTAACTCTGGCTACACGCAGTCCACCGAGGAGCGACCATGGCATTCTGCACTACCACGGTGACAGCCACCATGTGCAGTAGTGTCCACTGTCCCACGATTCTCCCTCTCTAGAGAACCCTCAAGAGCCAACCCCTCCATGGGAAGGCTGTCCTGTCTCTCAGGACACTACTAGCTACGGGGCACCTGTCCCACCCGCACAAACCACCACAGGGTATGCCTCCTCATGGCATCCTCCACACATGGTGCTCAGGAGGGAGTATCATACCTCCATACCCAACGACACTCAAGCCTCAATGCTTACAACGATAGCAGGAGTGTCATACCTCCCCGTCATGCCACAAGACACCCCAACCCGTAAACCACAACCCTAGCCTTGGGATGAGAGTCAAAGAGTCTCCTACAACCAGGACCTGACACCCCTTAGCCTCAGGTATCTCGGCCCCAAACATCAATTAGGGAGTCACACACGACCACCCGAGAATGTCGTCACATTCCCTAGTCTCGATGACGTGGTCCCATACTATCTCGGTCCGCACACAGAAAACTAGGAAAACATTTTCCAAAATAGGCCAACTATTTCCTTGAAATCAATTTTCCAAAACCATTTTCATATCGTTGAAAATTCTTCCAAAACATCGGCAAAACGGCCTATTAGGTTTCCCAAGAGACCACCATTGATGGCCCACAATCCCTCTCAATGGGACAAAACACAGCAATCCAGAAAGCTGTCAGAAAACACATTTTCATAAACTTATTTGGGCCTAGATTCGGCATGCTGAAAAGTAGGTCTGGTATGCCGAAAATCCTTGGTTCGGTAGATCGATCTGGATCGGTCGACCGAATTAGTCAACAATCAACACTTAGGCCAAAATTGGTATACCAAAACAGGTTCGGTCAACTGAAATCTCTTGATTCAGGCGACCGTCTAAAATCGGACGACCAAATTTCGACCCAAAGACCTAAACTGACAGAAAAATGTCATACCGAAATGGTTCAGTATGTCGAATTCTACGAAAAATAGGAAACAGCCCTAACCCTACAGTCTGAAATCGCACCAAATGGGACCTCCGATCGAATCCTCTAAACAAGCGCAAAAATCTTACATAAAATATTAGATGTAGTCCCTCGATTCTATTCCAAATCCCAACAAATAAAATTAAAATCTATTCAACATGCATCAAGATATAAAATTGCAAAGGTAGAAGCGTTAAAACGACCCAAAACACAACCATCGGCATAAATGCCCATAAATTCTCAAATAATCACAATAAATTCTAGGAAAGTAAATTTACCTAGATTTCTTGCAACCCAATCAATTTCTACCATTTTCTTGCTCTCCAATACATGAGGTGGAGATGCGTACCTAAAAATGAGCTCCGGTGATCTTCGACCGACTTCGTTGAACTCCAACGCAACCATGGCCACGAGAGCACTCTACGCAAGCTCCATACAACTCCATGAGCCTCCGCACACCATCATCGGCCCCCAAGCACACCAAACAAAGAGGTCGTGGGGAGGAGAGAAACAGGGGAGGGAGAGCAAGAGAGAAAGAAAGAGAGAAAAAGAGAGTGACGGGGGATAGGGGAGGTTAGTGGAGGGAGAGAGAATGAGTGGGAGAAGAAGAGGAAGGAGGTGTGCTCAAGACGGAGAGAAGTGCGGGGAAGAGAGGAGGCTTGGGTCGTGCATGGTGGAGGCGTCTAGCTTAAAAAGCCATGCAAAAGGAGTAGGTCGTCGTGTGTATGCAACCAGTCAGCCATGCACACACCAACACTCCCTCAACTACTAGACTCGCCAGCCATCGCACGCACCCAACCACCCACCACAACCACGAGGCCAACTGCAAGCCTCAACCACCAGCCCATGAACGCAGGCCCTATGCTGACCCCACACCTGGGCCCCACACCCGGGCCCCACTTGCACAGTGCCACAATGCACAGTACCAACCACTCATAGGGACACGCAAATGGAAGCCAACCCACAAGGCCCAAGTCCAAAAGCAAAGAACTACACAATGGGTCTTGGAACAGTAGCACCCGTCTAGGAATAAAATTTATTAAAATGTAAATAATTACAAAATGAATTTTATTGGTATTACAACCAGCCCCATCACCTTGGAGAAGGAGGGGACAAGATGGGCACGGTTGAGCTGTGGAGGCACGGGCGATGGAGGTAAGAAGAAAAGGAAGAGGGAGAAGACAAGGTTCATGAGGGAGAGAGAGGAAGGAAAGAAAGAAGAGGGAAAAGATGGACACACAAACCGAGATGACTGTGTATCCTCTAACTGGACTCCACATTGGTCCTACAACCACAATAGGTGCATAGAAGGCCAACATACCTCCATACACACATGAAACAACATATTACCTATTAATAAACCATTGATATAGTGTCACAATTAATTACATGGTTTACAATTAAAATGGATAATTAGGCCCAAGTGTCACAGGTGTTGATGGATTGTTTTTCCCAAGCTATGATTGTGACTATGTTTGATAGTGATATTGCATCTATGATATAGGATACTTTTGTCTATGCTAGCTGTGATGTGATTCAAAGACATAATCTATGGGATCACCTTAATTCTATCTCTAAAAGGAATGGCCAGCTTCCATGGTGTGTGATGGGTGATTTCAATTCTATTTTATCTACTATAGAGAAGAAGGGAGGATAGTTCCCAAGAAGAATATTTATGAATGATTTAAGAGATTGCGTATCTTCTTGTTTGCTTTCAAATGCTGGGCACAAAGGTTCTGCATTTCCTTGGTGTAATAATCAAGTGGGGGATGACCGTATTTTAGCTCACCTGGATAGATGTTTGGTGAATGAACAAGCACAAGATTTGCGTGTCAAGGTGTGTAATCTACCTCGTGCTCATTCTGATCACTCTCCACTTGTGGTGGAATTAGCATCTCAACATTTTTCTGGTCCTCTACCTTTCAAATTCCTAGATGTTTGGCTAAGGATTGTGGCTGCATACAGATTATTCAAAATTCTTGGCAAAAATCGATGGTGAATAATGGTGATATGTCACTACATTGGGTTCTTAAGCTTGATCATCTCAGAAAGGATCTACAAGTGTGGAATAAGTGTTCGTTTGGCAATATCATTGACAAGATTAAACAAGCGGAAGAAAAGGTTGATTTCTCAATGTTTACTTGATGATCATTTTAGTACAGAGCTTTTGAATAGGGCAATTGAGGCTCAACAGGAATTAGATAAAGCCTTAATATGTGAGGAGAAATACTGGTCCCAGAAGGCTCAATGTCAATGGCTTCAGGATGGTGATAAAAATACATCTTTCTTCCATAATGTGGTTAAGCGACATAGAAACCGTTCTTGTATCAATGCTACTATGGATGAGAGGGGTGTCTGGGTGGATAGAGAAGAATGTATCTATGAGGTTGGCATGGCCTTTTACAAAGGTTTGTTCATATCGGAAGGAGGTTCAGTGGATGATTCTACTTTGGAGTGTATCCCTAAGCTGCTTATAAGGATGATTCTTTGTAGATTACCAAGATCCCAGACATGGACGACATTTGGTATACCCTTAAGTCTTTACCAAAATATGGAATAGCAGGGATGGATGGGTTTTCTCATGCTTTTTATACGACAACTTGGGATGTTATTAAATATGACCTATTTGAGCTTGTTAAATTCTTCTTTGTGGGAGGAAAATTCCATAGAAATAGCTTAGCATATTTGATGTGCTTAATCCATAAGGTTGAAAACCCCATGAGTTTTGCTCAATATAGACCAATTAGTGTGGGTAACATTCCTTCCAAAATTTGCTTTAAAATCTTAAATAACTGGTTGGTGCAGTGGCTTCCTAAAATAATTAGTTTGGAGCAGGCTGGTTTTTTTAAAGGCAGAGACATGTTTGATCATATTCAGTTGGCTCAGGAATTAATTGTGGATATTGATAGGAAATGCAAAGGTGGTAATGTTGCTTTTAAACTAGATATGGTTAAGGCATATGATCGTATGGAATGGGGATTCATTCTTGCAGTTTTTCGTCGGTTTGGATTCTCAGAGAGATTTATAGATCTATTATACAAAACTCTGAATAATAATTGGTTCTCTATTATTATATTAATGGCAAGCAGACAGGTTTATTCAAGTCTACAAGGGGTCAGAAACAAGGAGATCCCCTTTCCCCCACTCTATTTATCCTAGCACAAAAGGTTTTTAGTAGAGGACTATGCAAGTTGTTTGACAGCGGATTGTGCTAGAGGTTTGCTAATACTAGGAAAGGGATTTGTCCATCCCACCATTTTTATGTTGATGATGCTCTTTTATTTTGTCGTGCTAATAGTTCATTTATAACTAATCTCGTGGAGTTCATTTCTAAATATGAGCAGTCGTTTGGTCAATGTATGGGTAGGAATAAATGTAATTACTACTGGCATCACTCGACGGCTAGGAATATGAGTATTGAAAGATTGACGGGGTTTATGCAAGCACACTAGCCATTGACGTACCTTGGAGCACCTATAGCAGTAGGTAGATTCAAGGGTTGTTATGTAGATGATCTAGTGGAGAAAATTCATAGGCACACTGGTAGCTAGATATATAAGTTCGTCAGTATTGTTGGACAGTTAACCTTGATTAAGCATGTGCTTTGCTCTTTACCGATTCATACTTTGTCGGAATTGAGATTTCCTTGCCATGTTATGCATGACATTGATAACCTTATACTTGACTTTCTATGGGCGAGCAAAACCTCCTCCCTCATTTACTTCTTTACGATGGAAGGCCCTTATGGAGATCATGCCTTGGGTTATTTATCGTTCGTTGTGGGTTAATAACAAGGGAGACTCAACTTTTTGGATGGACAAATGGCTTCAGGATGGGATTAAATTTGATAGACTACTACATTTTGATCATTCAGACATGCGAGCTAAGGTTGGTGATGTATTCATTCATAGAGATATGTTTATTGATCATGTAGGTGGTACATCTCAAGAGGTTTCAAAAATGTGGGATGATTTTAGTAAGTTGCATGTTGATGGTAGTGCAGCTAATGATATGCTTCTATGGATGCCAATTGATGATGGTGTTTTCTCAATTAAAAGTGCATTAGCAATTAATCAGAATGGTACTCATAATGGTTGTTGGAAATGGATATGGTCCTCTTGTATGCAACCAAAGATATCATTATTTTTGTCGAAGATTGCTTGGAATGTGGTTGTTGTAGATGCCAATGTTCAATCGAGGGTTGTGCCTCTTGTCTCTAAGTACCACTATTGTCTAGATGCCTAGATTGAAACAATGAATCATCTCTTTATTCAAGGAGAGCTTGGTTACAATATTTGGACGTATTTTGGGACCCTTCTTCATATGAGGGTGAATGAGGATATTGTTGAAACTATTGGGGATTGGCAAGACTATGGGTCTTTCTCTTCTTACATGCTTGCTATTATTGCATTTCTTCTAGGCATTATATGTTGGCATATTTGGTGGGGCGTAGTAGGAGAAGGTTTTCTAGGAAATACAGGAAATGGCAATAGGTTGCTTGTGATATTATTTGTGATGGTAACTTAGTGATTTCTGACAGGAAGTTCACCATTTATGGTGGAAGGATAGATCAATTAAGATCAACCGGTTTCTGTGTGCTGGCTAATCTTGATTCCAGATGCTTGGTCATGAAATGGACCCCCAGCTGATCATCGGCCTTAAGGCTAATGTGGATCCATGAAAATTGCTTTCTCATTTTTCTATGGTAATGTCACCAACAATGAAGCAAAGATTCATGTTATTTGGGATATGCTTGTCTTGTGTGAGGAGCATGGTCTTCATGTAGAGAAGGTGCAATCAGACTCTTTACAAGTAGTGCAGATGTTGAATGGGAAGATTGCCATTCACTAGAGATGCTCTAGTTGGTGCCGTATGATCCTGAAGAGGTTCCAAGTGGCTTTAATCATATTTACAAAGAAGGGAATATGGCTACTAATTATTTAGCCAAAGAAGGTGTGAAGACAAAGACTAGCATGATTTTCCACTATTACTCTCATCTTCCGAGAGAGCTTAGAGGGGTTTATAATCTAGATAGATGGGGTCTTCATAATATTCGTATTAGAGGAAGTACGTGTTAGCCTTCTTCTCCTCTTCTTTTTCACAAGAGCATGAGTTTTTGAAGAGGAGTTTTTTCGGGCTAATCATGGGGCTAAGTGACTAATAGGCCTTTGTCCTCTTTAGGAGGTGTACAATTTCGTTGTACTCTTCTTTTATTCTATCAATAAAACAAATATTTTCCTTTGCCAAAAAAAAAGGAGATGATGAGTTTTTATGTTTTGAGTGGGAAAATTATAAGTTTCACCCTACATTTATGAAAAATTGCTCCTAGATTCTTCTTCTTTATTTATTTCTATTTTATTGTTTATTTTTATTTATTTTGTGTTTTCTTTTTTGACTCAAGAGTTTGAAATAACATAAATGCTTAACCATGCATATATTTACAAAATGTTTTCACAAATTACCCAAGATATTGAGGATCATGATGCCCTCACCTTCCTTTTCAGTGGGTAATTCCAAGAATAGTTTTAAACGTTGATCATTGAGCTTAAAAACTTCACCGTTTTTTAGATTTTTAATTTCCATAGCTCCATGGGGGTAGACCACTTTCACTACATAAGATCCTGTACATCTAGACCTTAATTTCCCTAGAAATAAATAGATCTAGAGTTATATAGGAGGAACTTTTGACTAGTGGAGAACGCTTTTCTAAAAATCGCTTTATCATGAAAAATCTTGGTCTTCTCCTTGTGAATGTTAATGTTATCATATGCTTCATTTCTTAATTCTTCTAACTTATTCAATTGTCATTTCCACTTGACTGCAATAGTGGCTAAATCTAAGTTCAATTATTTGATGGCCCATTACGCATGGTGTTCTAATTCTACTGGCAAGTAGCAAGCTTTTTCTTGCAGGTCAATGTGGAGACATTCTTAAATTAGTCTTAAATGCAGTCTGATGGGCCCATAATGCATTATTTAGTCTCTCATACTAATCTTTTCTATTAAACTATCTAACGAGGATGTTGCGAGGACTTTGCGAGGAAGAATGTCCTCGCTAAATGTTGATTTTCTTGTAGTGATTTGGCTTAATAATTTCCTCAAGAATTTGCTTGAAGTAAGGATGATACCTCCACTAGGCCACTTGTTTAAGAATGATATGGGGTGGCAAGTTTATGGGTGATAGAATACTTTCTCATCAAGGTTTCAAATGATCGGTTACCAAAATGAGTGCCCCTATCACTAATAATGGCTTGTGGCATACCAAACCTAGAAATAATATGTGATTTTAAAAATTCAATGACCACCTTGTTGTCATTTGATTTGCATGGTATAGCCTCTATCCATTTGAATACATAATCAAATGCCACTAAAATGTATAAATAGTCATGAGAATTGGGAAATGTACCCATAAAATCAATCCCTCACGCATCAAAAATCTCTACTTCCAATATGGAGTGTAATGGCATCATATTCCTTCTTGTGATCTTACCCAATTGTTGACACCTATCAACTTTTATAGTATTTATAAGCATCCTAAAACAAAGTGGGCCAATAAAATCTACATTGAAGCACCTTAGTAGCTGTCTTATTAGGCCAAAAATGACCTCTACAAGCCTGATAATGGCAAAATGATAAAACACTCTGAACTTTTTGGTCTAGAATGCATCTCCTAACGATATGGTCAAGATAATACTTAAAAAGATATGGATCATCCCAATGGAAGAACTTGACTTGAAACAAGATTTGTCTCTATCCTGTTTGGTCCATTCATATGGGATTTTACTAGTCACTAGATAGTTAACTATGACAGTAAACCAAAGTTTAGATGATATTACTAATAATTGTTCATCAAGGAAACTATCATTGATTGGAAGGTCATTGGATGGTTCAAGATTTAAACGAGATAAATGGTCAGCTACCACATTCTTGCAACCCATTTTGTACCTAATTTCATGATCAAATTCTTCAATTAGATGGATCCACCTAATCAGTTGGGTATTTGCATCCTTCTTTGCTAAAAGGTGTTTCAATGCTGCGTGGTCATTGTAAATAATGATGTAAGATCGTATTAAGACCAAAATTTCTCTAAGGCAAAAACTACAACTAAAAATTCTTTTTCTGTGGTGGAGTAATTCAATTGTGTTTCATTTAGTAACTTACTTGCATAGTAAATCACATGTGGTAATTTGTCAATCCTTTGACCTAGAATAGTACCAATTGCATAGTCAAATGCATCGCACATGTGCTCAAACAGGTTGGGTCCAGAAAGGTGGGTGAATGATAGGAGCTGAGGTTAATGCCTTTTTAAGGTACTCAAATGCCTTAAGACATTCAGGATTGAATTCAAAGGGGACATCCTTAGATAGTAGATTAGTTAAGGGTTTAGCAACCTTACTAAAATCCTTAATAATTCTTCTATAAAACCCTGCAAGTCCTAAGAATGCTCTAATTTCCTTGACATTTGCTAGTGGAGGAAGATTTGCAATAAGATCTACTTTTTCCTGGCCTACTTCAATGCCTCCTTTTGAGATGACATGCCCCAAAACAATGCCTTGTCAGACCATGAAGTGACATTTTCCCCAATTGAGTGACAAATTCTTTTCTATGCATCATTTTAACAGCAACTCAAGATGATGGAGGCATTGAGAAAATGTTGACCCAAAAATGAAAAACTCATTCATGAAAATTTCTAAAAATCTTTCCACTATGTTAGAGCAGATGCTCACCATGCATCTTTAGAAAGTGGCTAGAAAGTTGCATAGCCCAAAGGACATGTGACGATACGCAAAGGTTCCAAAAGGGCATGTAAAGGTAGTTTTCTCTTGGTCCTCAAGAGAAATAGGGGTTATAACTGGAGTATCCATCAAGGAAACAGTAATACTCATGATCAGCTAACTGCTCTAACATCTAGTCAATAAATGGTAAAGGAAAGTGGTATTTCCTAGTTGCTATGTTAAGCTTTCTATAGTCTATGCATACTTGCCATCTTGTTTGGATGCAAGTGGGGCCAAGTTCATTGTTAGAATTTTGGATTACAGTAATTCTAAATTTCTTTGGAACTACTTAGATAGGACTTACCATGAGCTATTTGAGATGGGATAGATGATCCCATTATCAAGACATTTTAGTATGTCTTTCCTTACCACTTCATTCATTATTGGGTTTAACTGCCATTGTAGATCTCTAGCTGGGTGGGCTTCCTCTATCAAGTGAATCCGATGTTACACAATTGTTGAACTAATCCCCTTGATATCAACCATGGTCCATCCTATGACTCCCTTATTCTCACTAAGGATGGTTAGCGAAGCCTCTTCTTGATCATGAGTTAAATTGGCTACAATAATTGCAGGACGAGTCTGATCTTGCCCTAAATAAGCATACGTGAGATTATTTGATAAAGGTTTAAGCTCTAGTATAGGTGGTTCCTCAATAGATGACTTAGGATTAGGTCTAGACTTAGATGTGATGGGCTCTAGAGGAGGGTTATAGCTATTGTTGGTCCGACATTGGGTTGGCTTCCTCTACAAAAAATAATTCATCTTTGAAAATCTCCTCAAAACTTTAGTCAAAGTAGTCCATATCAAATTCCACGTTATCCTCTATCAGGACTTCTTCTTCTGAGAAATCTTTAATCATGCTCACCTCAAATCTCTCATCTAGTTCATTGATTTTTTTTTGGGCAATCAGAAAATTTTATTTATTAATTTATAAAAGAAAAATGATACAATGAAAATAATGATACACCTCAACAGAGGATATGGACCTATCTGGTTCATTGGTTAACTGCTTATTTAAATTAAAAATGTTCAGTGTGATTGTTAAATCTCCATAATTTAATCTCATTAAACCATTTTGACAATTGATTAAAGCATTGGTTGTAGCTAAGAAGGGTCGGCATAGGATAACTGGAATTTGACCTTTGAGGTTGTTTTAGTTGTTGGGTCTTTAATATAACAAAATCTACAAGATATACAAAGTCACCAACCTCGATTAGAACATCTTCAATCCTTCCTTTTGGCATCGTAATTGTTCTATCAACTAACTACAATATTACCATAGTGGGTTTTGTAGACACCCCATTTTCATATTTCCGAGAGATCATTTAAGATAGGAACCCTTGAGGCATCCTAGATCACATGGTTAAGGATTTTTATCGTATCTCTATGGATTAAGATAAAACACAGGGGGTAAACTATAAAAGACCAAGATTTTGCCTATTTAGCTGGTGACATACCTTGCCGCCGCCTGAATAGGCGACGAGATGGATAGGTGCCAAATACAAAGGTAGCTGAAATCCTGGCATATTTTTCTAATATAATTTATCATCCTGGGCCTTAATATGACATATGGGACATTTATAAATGTTATCATGATTTTTCCCATAATTATTGTGATTTCTATAATTTTCCAACATTTAAATACATATGCATATTACATAAATCATTATATGTAATATCCAGGGTTGTAATTTCAGATGATATATATTTTGATATTGAGATCTATATGAGAAATTATGCCCTAGGGTTTGTTTTCCCAATGATTATAGGAATGTGTGCTTGTGTTTGAATGGATTGCAGATGATTTGAGTGGTTGAAGCTCTTGTTTTCACTCTTCTCCCTTGGAATAAGGGTCAAGCAGGAATTTGTGGTGAGAATTGGTAGTGAAAATTGCAAGCGAAGATTAGCAGCGAGAACCGTCGATGAGCAACCTAAACAGTATTCTGTCAGAAAAATAGTGAACGTTGCCTACCACTCATGGTCTCATTTCTTTTGTTGCCACCCACCTATGACGCCAGTCCAAACCAGCGATTGACCCGCTGCCACCTAGGGAACTACGTAGGTGTTTGAAACACCCCGACCTCCCCCTACATGGAAGACAAAGAGTGGGGGAGGGTGAATACGAGAGAGAGAGAGAGAGTGGGAGGAAGGAGTGAGCCATAGGATTTCCACCGTCGCTGGAGCCTGCCATTGCCAGAAGTCGTGACCAGGAGGTAGAGCACGTCCTCAGCACCGCAAGGACGTTAGGAGAGGCTCGTTGGATATTGTCAAAGAGCTCGCTGGAGTTGGTTTCGTCAGCGATCTTCACTGAGTACGCTCCCCTTTCCATTTTCCTTCCTGAGTTTATGCTTTGAAATGGTGGAAATGTAGAGAGCATGCCTAGGATGATTAAATGCATGGAAAATGGATTAATAGGATCATATGATGATTTCTGGGAATTTATTCATGAATATTGTAAATATCATGATTTATGAGTAAGCGGTGTTAATCCATGTTAAAAAGTTGTTCTAAATGCTCTATGATGTGTGTTTCTATGCCCTAGATGTGAGGAATGCTTGGTTGCAAGTTTTCAATGCGTTTTGTTAAGATTTGAGGATTTTCTATAATGGGTTTCGTGCGTTGGGTTCACTAAACTGAATGTTTAAGGGCCAAGCAGAAATTCCTAACGGAACTCCCTAGCAAGAACAAGTGGCAGATCCCACTGCCGAAAATAACCAATGGATCCAAGTGGTTTTTTTGCCTGGCTGAAATGGCCGACGGATCTCATGTTTTTAGTACTCAAATTGTGTTTTCAGTGGTTGTGTTTTAATGTAAATAAATTTGATAATACATGGAAATAAATGATGAAACGGCTTATGTGGAAATAAAGTTTTGATGTTGTTTTCCATAAAACAATAAACACCAAATAATATGATCATGGGTAACAAGAACCGTGAATGTGAAAATGGATGATTGAGAATGAGTTTTGATAATGATTTGGAAAGTGACTTAAAAAAGTTTTAAAGGAAGCCGCATATATTTTAAATGATTTGCCGAGATTTGTAGGATCCACATAAGGGCTGATTGGCTATACCGACAAGGGGTAGTGAGGCCTTTGAGAAATCAGGGACGGGCTTAGGCTGTGGTTGCCGAGTTGGTTCGGGGAGAGGGCCTTGTGACTATGTGTTGTTGTAGTACTGAAGGACCTAGGAGATGACAAACCCACAGAGTGCAACTACTCTGTGATGCCCCATGGTGCCTGAGTACTTGGGGACTTTAACCCCAGACCCGACCAACACCTACACTAAGGAGATGACAAACCCAGAGATCCCTTAGTGTAGGTGTTGGTCGGGTCTGGGGTTAAAGTCCCCAAGTACTCAGGCACCATGGGGCATCACAGAGTAGTTGCACTCTGTGCTAGTAACAATGATGGTACGCTACTTTGAGGTTGTGGTTGGGGTGGTTAAACTCCTGCGAGGGGTGGTACACTGTGGCACTATAGTGTGGACGGGGACAGAGCCTCGCCAACTGCTTGAGGCCAGCTCGGTCACCTGTGGCCACAGTGATACAACAGGTCTTTTAGATAGATTGAGTTTTGAGTGTTTGCTAGTTTCCAGCCTTGTTTTGTGTATGAGATGATTTGTGCTTTAGGCTGGAGGAAATGGTTTCCTAAAATGCATGAAGTGATTTGAAAATGAGCATGAGATTTTAGAAATGAATGACAAAAGAGTTTGAAAAGTCATGATGTAACACCTGTAAAATTCACCTTGTAATTATTTACATTTTAAGAATTTTATTTTCCTGGACAGGTGTTACTGTTCCGAGGCCCATTGTGTGGTTTTGTGCTTTTGGGCTTGGGCCTCGTGGGCTGGCTTCTTTTTGCGTGTTCCTGTGGGTGGTTTGGCTCCGTGCTTGTGGGGCCCGCTTGCGTGTGGGCTGGTGGTTGAGGCTGGTAGTTGGCCTCGGTGGTGGTTGAGGCTGGTAGTTGGCCTTGCTGGTGGTTGTGGCTGGCGGTTGGTTGCTATGTGGTGTGCCGGTGGTTGAGACGTGCTGTTGGGCACGTGTTCAGCTACTCCAGGCATAGGCTTTATAAGCTGCACCATACTGCACTTCTCCTCGTCA
>JAMKQA010047142.1:0-20299 GCA_024699735.1 Posidonia australis | reverse complement strand
TGTAGTTTTTGAAGGATTTTCTAATGGGCTGAAGACTCCTAGAAGATTGAGGAGCCTGTTTAGGCTAGGCAGGGAAGCTAGACTGTGCAGGGGTAACAGAAGGGCATAAATCCCAACTGTGGCGAAAGTTGATTGGGTAAACAGTCCTTCCATAAGCAAAAAATTTAACATCAGGAATTTCTTTTCCAGGGAGGAACTTAATCCGAACCCTAGCATAACCACGGAATTGAACTCTGTCTATAGACAAATCAACCTCAAGAATTTCAGCAAAACCAGACACTAGTTGGTGGAAAATATCAACACACCATAGATGGTGTGGAATCCCCTCCAGACGAATCCAAAAACCTTCCTCTTTTAAAGAAAGGACAGTGTTGGAGCTGGGTGTCCAGTGAACAAAGGACGCTGAAAGTGATTGCAGTGAGGAGCCAAAACGACCAAGGATGTTGTTTTTGGATTTAATAGAGGGAAATTTGATCAAGAACTTTCCTGGAGTAAAGTCGGAAACCTCTATTTTAGTGGAGGGGGGACCAGTTACTCGTAATATGCTGTGAAAGGATTTCCACAGTTAGATGGGAGGCATGGTCAGTAACGATGGCACACCGAGCATAATGTAAAGAAAGCTCACAGGAGAAGACAGAGGGGTGAATCGTAATGGGATTTTGAGGGGAAGATCCAACCATTTTTTTACAAGTGAGTTCCTGAAAAAAATTACACATAACAATGGAATGAGTAGCTGCTTTGCAACAGAAACAAAAGCCCGAGAATCTACAAGCACTCTGTAAATGACCCCTCAAACCGCATTTGAAACATCGATTATTAGCAGAGCAATAACGTACCAGAGGGGAAGGCCCTTTCTTTCTTTTTTTCACCCTAGTCCACCCAAGAGAGGCCGTCTCAGAGCAGTATTTTGCACCCAAGGAAGAGGGGGAAAGAAGGGCGGCAAAACGGGAGCCACTACCTAAGTAGTTGGTATCATCAGAGAAAATCTCTGAGGAAATCCCTACCGCATCTGACAATCTGTCAGCAGCAAAAAAATCAGACGGTTCGAGCGGCGGGGAAATAGTATTATAATGAAACTGGTCTACAGTTTGAGCCACCGTATTGGGTTCATAAATGCCAGAAAAGACAGGTCTGGCAGAAGGTATGGGACAGGTCTGGCAGAAGGTATGGGACAGGTCTGGCACGTCGTCAGTCGTGAGAACCGAGCCCAAAGACCGAGGAGGACCCGCCAGGGACTCATTAACCAGCGAATCCATTGAAATCTCGTTAATAAGATTGAGATTAACATTAAAATCCTCATTACTGCCAACATTAGGATTTAAATAATACGGAATTAACGGGGGAAGATATTGGGAATACCCCCAAACAGACCCCGAGGCGACTGACGCGCCGTCCTCGGCCCTGTCACTCAAAACCCTCAAAACAGTATTCCCTCTCTGCGATCCCACCGACGGAAGGGACCTTGCCGGAAAACATGGAAGAACAGGATCACACACAGAAAGAACAACAGAAGTAAAAAACCTAGAAAAGCAACTCCGATCAGATCGATCAGGAACCAACTCCTCAAAGAAATTAATATGCGCAGATCAGCATGCAGTAATCTCAGAAAAATACTCCCTGGAGACGGTTTCAGATGGGGCGAACACGTCGGAGCAAATGGAACAACATTAAACAGAGTATAACCACGAAGGTGTCAAAAACTTAGTAACAAAAGAACAATCCACGCATATGCACGAAGAGCAATCATCCATCACAAATAAAATATCAGAAGACCCAGAAAAAATCAGCAGGGCCCCAGATCTGGAAGGGCGGAGCCTCTCCGAAGATCTACCCCCTCTGGAACAGTCCCGCACCGAAGTAACAGATCGAAGATCTGAGATCGGTGCACGGGTAGGGGCCTTCCTCCTACGACTTCCCCGAGACGGGGCCGTCAAGGCGGGAGCAAGGGAAGGAGTTACCAGCCACCGGTAGGATGGTGTCTCAGCGGAGGAGGCCTTTCTGGAACGGAGGAAGTAGGGAGACGATGACACCGAGGTGGATCGGACATCAACCGGGGGCCTCGGAGCAGAGCGACGACCCATGGGGGGAGTCATCGTTGATTTAGGGCACCGAAGAACGGAACGCGAGGACACTGAGTTCGCTAGAGCTTTGTTATCGCGAGAGCTTTTTTTCATGACGACATGATCTAAGCTATTAACTAGTTCAAGGAATAAACAAGGTGTTACGCTTGCTCGCTAGACTGACCAACGTTCCCAAGTAAAAGAATAAATCATCTTATGATTGAATTTAACAAAATCCCAATACCAAATGAATTAGCTTAGTTCGAAATCTCTTTGCCCAAGGATTGGTTGTTTGTTCCCTTTGGGAAGTACCAAAAGGTAGAATAAAGAATTCACATGGTATGGACAAGGAAAAGAGCAAAATGAAATACAAGTCCACGGTACAAATCCCATGAAACCCAATGTCACATCACCTACACTGAGGGTTCACCAGATACCACATGGATTCAAGCATGAAGCCCTCCAACTAAGAGCTCCTACAGGAAAAGGTACGCAGTGGGAAGAATCCAATAGGAAAAGGTATGCAGTGGAAAGAAAAACTAGCCTATGTAATATTTGAAGACATTAGCTATGTGGTCCAGCACTAGCTGCCATCATTTTTCTCCATGTATATGCAGAAGTTGGGCTGTCCAATAGGTGATGCTCAAGTTAGGAAGTAGAGTTTGGGACCACTGTACCCTCTCCACTGACAAAAGTGTTCTATATTCATTGTTAAGTTCTGTTCTTTCCTTGCAACATGCTAGATGTCTTATGCCATCATGCCAAATTAATCTATACAGTCTACTTTCTGGGCCCTAGACATACATACATACACATGGAGCCAACCTATTACTTAATTTGGAGTGACAATGACTTATCTACAGAGACTCGCTTAGATTGAGATTAGAAATGTAGATCCAGAAGTCGCTTCTCAAAGACACAATAATTCTCAGGAAAACTAACTACTACTAGTAACCACAGAAATTATAGCTCATTCAGTAAATGACTATTGCTTGCAGATTTGAATTTCAATTAACAAGGTTTTGAATTTCAATAGATGTAGGATTTTTCAATGAAAATATTTTAACTTGTAATCTTTCCTACTTCTGGGGTTTTCTAGAAAAATAAACACAAAGAAACAGGATATCTAAAAACAGATGCGAGTTCAAACTTTACAATACAATCAACAAGCTGGGAAATCCAGGAGAGCTTGTGTTGTCCTACTTTTATAATTGATGATCAGCTTTGATTTCTCTTTAAATGTTAAGCACCAACTTGGCAATCTTTGCTTAACGCTGTAGAATGCTGCAGAAAACCAGGCATTCTTCATCCCATTTTCTTGGCAAGGTGAAGATGCTATTTTGGATGTGGAAACAGTGATGTTAGATCCAGCAAGACAATAAATATGTGCTTCCCCTTTATTAATTAGTCAAGTTGTTAAAGAGAATCTCTGCATGTACATGCTTCTCTGGCTTTCACATTCGTACGGACACAAATAAGAACACGCATGTGCTTATGTGCACTTCTCTGTTACATTGTAAATGCCTCAATAGGATCTCCTGTGCTTTTGTAGGAGTGACATGTTATTTGCTATAGAGTGATGGGAATGCCTAGCCAATGTAGTTGACATTCAGGAACACAAAAAAAAAATGGTGTGAATTGTCAAGAAGTTTCAGCAAAAAAACATCTAGAATTACATTGTTGTGCTCCACAAGATAAAGGCATCCCAATCCATCAATGAAACAAAAAACTGTTTCAAAGATAATATGCTCTGCAACACAAAACTATTCAAAATTACATAGTAACTTGTAGGATCAATTCTAGGATGCAAGGTCAAAAACAAATCCAGGATGTATTACACAAGAGAATATAGCCAAAAAAACCCTCATCAATTAATTTCAAATGATTAATATGAGGCAAACCAGGAAGAAGATTACCTGTCAAGTGCAGATCATTAATGTACGAAATGTTCATGTTCAACCCCTTCCATCCTCAACTTTTGCTCGTCGGAGAACATTCCAATCCAGGTTCTCATGTTTCTGCTGCCTATTGTAAGCTCTCCTCCTCTTTTCTTGCGAGGATTGCCCATCAACTTCTTTATAGATTTGCTCAGAGTCATGAGGAGATTGCATGTCTGCTTCCATCTCTGGTTGCTTTCTTTTGAGGTCCAGAACAGAATTATTGTTTGAACTTGTTGTATAGAGATCTTCCAATCTGAGTTTCTCAGTAATGTGGTATATGATAAAACAACAAATATAGGATGATTATCTAAAAGCACAAATATGCTAATTACTAAAAAGCAACAAAAATGAACAATTCTTCCGAGACTGAACAGTTCTCCATACAGAAAGACTCTTTCAAATGAACATGTAAAGTAGCAAAGGTGCACATAGTAGTACTAAATATGATTACGTTTTTGTGTAAAAAAGAAATTGATTTTGTGTTTTGGCTTGTATAACAAATTCTTCTCCTGACTGTTAGATTACAACCATGAACCAGAAATAGAAGTCCTGGCAACATAAATCTGATAGACCTTGAATGTGGATGGGAATATTTAAGGTTTTGAATGTTACCGAAGCCCTAAATCATTGCAGATAATACTGAATTTCATGAAATGTCTGAGACCCTAGAGTTCTAGACAGAGAACTGTCAAGGGGTGTATAATGTGTCAGAGGTGCAACTTCGCATTTTAAGTCCAGGTTGTACTTGTACAGTCTGAGCTTGGTATGGGTCAGTAGTTCTGCGGACCCATTTCACACCGGACCAGGCTATGCTTTGCTTTGATTATTGACATTACGAAAATAAGCCTGTTTGTTAGTAAGGACTGTTTGTTACCTTACTGCACAAGGGTGGCACAGCAGCTATTTTGCTCGCTAGATTGTTTCAGGTCTAAAATGATTCTTGCAAATCTGCCCAACCCACAGCATGACAGAAGATTTCTAAAAATGTGCCAAATTTCTTCTTTTTGGGATAAATATACAACAGAAGGATGTTACCTTCTAGCAATAATTGTTATCCAATCTACCACAAATCATCTTTTGAGAAGTATATTCCTGACGATAAGAATACTTAAAATATGTTCCCTATCCACAAGAAGCAAAGCAATCCTGCTTTATATTTGTCAATAATCTAAATGTATAACTTTAAGTTCTGAATTTCACCATGAATGACAGTGAATCAATTTGTAGAAAACACCAGACATGCAAGCATTCATAGGACAATAGTAGCTAAAAATGTCAAACTGCCAATATAATCAAAGAAGAAGGTAACTAAAGCATTCCACATTAACTATTTTGGTATTTCCAAATACACTTGGGTGATAAATTGGTGTTTCAATGTACTATTCAAAGGACTGTGTCAGTTTTCTGGTGCCTCGTTTTCCGGTTTTCTGCAAGGAAGTGTCCTTTATCACAAGTGCTCCCCTGGAGACTGTCATGCTTTGTTTATTGATAAAACACTAGATATGAAACTAAGCTGAATCAAGGTTTGACAAAGCATTTCTATCTATTGTCAAAGTCATCATCGTCGTCGTCGTCATCATCATCATTATTAAACATGAAACTAAGCTGAATCAAGGTTTGATGAAATATTTCTATTATACTATCAAAGTCGTCATCATCGTCATCATCATCATTGTTGTTATTATTATTATTTTTTTTAATACCACAATATTTGATTAGTAACCTATATTATCTACAAAGTAAAATGTAATACATGCTCAAATTGATCTCTAGACCTGACTCTTCTACTCTTTGCTTAAGTCCTATGCAAACATCAAGTTTGCACTTGGCAACCATGTTTCACAAACATAAAAAATTTGCACTAGTCTTTTTAGGGGATACACAATCTAAGTATAGACTAATAAAACAAAACAATCTATGAAATAGACAGTAAATGATTGATTGTTATGATCATGTGAAGTAGAACACACAAGGAATCTAAAATAATGAAAAACTTTTTCAATAATATTATAGAATTAACCAACCTGTCAGAAATTTTATTATTTTGGTTCTCAGGATTTGACACAGAAGTTTGTGGTCTACAGGAATCTACAGCCTCCTGGTTCAGTTTCTATAAAATAAATTTGAGTTAGGAGGTTACAAGGAAGACAGGATAGATGCATAAAAACTCAGTTTAAATTTTCTTTGCTTGGTTCAGTCACCCATCAGACTCACGTCAATAGATGGATTGAAATTTTGAAATGACATGCGCCCGTTAACTGCCCCTGGATGGGGATTTCCCTCCATAATAACTATGCTGCAGGAAATAGTACACATACAAACCATTAAAACTACCTCGACAACAGGAACTCTTTACAACTAACATATAGCAAAAAGAGTGAGCACTAGCTCTAAGTCTCCGCAAATAATCTAATATAAAATGTCATCTCCTTGAGTTGAAAATAGGCCAACTAGTAATGAAGACATAAAATGAATCAATTCTAAAAGAGTATCATACTTTCCCATAGAAGGAAAAGACATTAAACCAACTAGGCAAACTACATTGAAGATTTTCTGAGTAGGTCACAGTGTTCCACACCAAGATAGAACAAACGATGTGGAAGTTTGGCAACATATTTCATATTTCAAATTAACAAATAGAACAAATGCCTTCAGAGCTTTAGATTCTTTTGGTCCTGAATTTGTGAGAATCCAATGCCCCGATGGGTGAATCAGGGATATTACTCAAAACAAATTTTTTAAACATTTCTTAGATCTGTTAGGCATATAACAGTAGCACTGATGGATCAAATTTAAGAAAATCCAATTTGTGTAGCAAAAACCTTGATAGTCTTTTTTTCCTGCTTGTTCATAGTTTAGACCAATTTATGTAGCAAAAACCTTGAGAGGTCTCTTTTTTTTCCTGCCTGTCAATAGTTTAAACCTTTAACGTCTGTTCCAACTCATTTATTTTGGTTTCTTATTGTCTTTATCAGAAGTTCGAATAATTCAGAAAAAAACTGTAGAGGGATTAAAAGATAAAGTGCTAAACTATGATAATTTTTTATGGAACTAGTGGCTATTGAACGCTTGCTATATGTTTTAGTAGCAGTTCCCAATTTAGCAATAGCTAAAAGAACTGAAAAGAGAAACATAACTACAAAAATTACGCTTCTATGCCCTGTAAGATTGCAGAACCTAGCATGTTAGAAGAGATCTCTACCCAATTCAAACATCTGCTCAAATTGATCAACTCTCATAGTGTAAACTAGGAAATGAGGGGTTTCAATTTCTAAACAAACATGCAACCATCAACAAATAATGCAATGTCATGTTAGAAGTCGATTTCAGTTACAGAATTCTGACCAAACATAGAGTTTCAATTACAAAATTAAAAACAAGTCAAAAGAACTCCAACGCCTAGTGTTAAAATATCTCTGCTTGGAGCAATTACTTATGCTAAAAGTGAGGGGGGAAAAACAACAAAATCACAACATCAAACATGATTACAAGAAAACATCCAAATTAGAATTTTATCTAGCTTCAAACAGAGGAAAAGAAAGACTATAAATTTGGGTACCAAAACCTACCACTTCCTCTTGATAGAAGCAGAAGAACCAAACCCACCATCCACTTTCACCACCACCTCTTCCTCCACAACTTTCTTCTCCTCCTTCGGATTCGCCCTCTGCATAAACTGAAAACCCAACAAAGAACTCAAGATGCAATCTTTGAGTCACAACATGAAATCCCATCTTTGGGGGCTATAGTCACCTTGAGGTTCTTCAGGGTGGAGGAGAGCTCGCGCTTCGCCATTGCCTGCAACTACGAGACCTCAACTGCCGCAGAAATCGAGGATTTTGGGGGTTCTAGGGTTTTGGGAGAGAAAAGAGAAGGAAGGAGGATTTTGGCGGCGAAAAGAGGAAAGAAGAAGAACTCGCGGGTTGGGCTCCGGACTGGATTGTGTATTCTATGACGATTGCCCTCTGTTCTTAGTGGGCCTGAGCCGGGATGGGCCCATCTGCGTAAGGTAGAGTTCCGGACTTACGGTACATGTATCACTGTGCCAACGATGGTCGTCTGATCAATCCTATGTCGTTTGCCCGTTAGTGTATATTAAAATGCCGATATTAGTACACATTAGTGAACTTCTCTTTGTACGTGTCTCGTATCATTCTATGTGATTGATGGTTATTTGGTCAACCATATGTATGTTGTTCGCCTATTTGTGTATCTTAGGTATCCAATGCTTGTTATTTTATGTGTCTTTTTACATGTGTCGTATCTTAAAACGACTGATCTTGGCTGTGATTGTTTGTAGGAGCAAGCCACTCCCATTGCTCCATCGTCTTGAGCATGGATTCACACACCAAACATCGTCGTTCCAAGCTTCTTGGTGGTAACGAACCCTGCTCTCACCACTGTTACTAACTAAGGAAGTTGAACATGAGGGGAGGTAGCTCCTACGGGGAGCTTTGATATTTGTGTTTGGAATGATCAAGTTGTCCTTAATCAAGATACAGTGTTTCAAGTAAAACAACATAACATTACCATAAATGTCATCTAAATCCCCACTCCTACCTAACTACAATTATCCAACACCTACTTAATTTTCTCGTCGTCACAACAACTTCCCTGCCCACACAAAGCGTTAAACAAAGGTGAGGAAGAAATTCAATCGCCATTGTAGAACTAAAGTTTACCGCCACCATCTACTTTTGATAGCAACCAACTAAAGAGAAAGAACGCATTTGCATTTATCAAAGGAGTCATGGCAGTAGAATAGGAAGAGCCATCATCAAGTAGTTGTGTACCATATCCAACTACGCTCACCAATCAGACTCCCCCAAAACAGACGCAACCATTCCAACCCCTATGTCATATCACATATTGACCGGTCCTGTGTTATCAATGCTCATCCATCCAATCCTATGTCGTTCTCCTATTTGAGTATCATAATACCAGTACAAGTACACATTATCTCTGACCCAAAACGTCTCATAAGTCAGGAAGCAGGAATGGAAGAAGTCCAACACTAGTCCAAAATTCGTCTTCTGGAAAAATGGAACAGATTACAACAGGCCTCCAAGTAATTGGATGCCGATGCTAATCTATACAGATAGTTTATCTATGATTAAATAAGCAGTAAAAAATAAAGGAAATTTGGATTTATTTCAACATATACAATCACAATGAACCTCCAACTAAGTGGGAACAACCCCACCCGGTAGAGTGGGTGACGAGTCGTCTACCTCAATTGCAATCTCCGGAGATTCAACACTCTTCTCATCTTCAAACCCTCGCTTAAACCTGTCATAGTTAGTTGGCTCATGGGTCTTGAATGGTCGTTCACCAAGAACGCGAATCAAGTCATCCTGATGAAGGACCTCTTTCTCGAGCAATAGCTCCGCAATCTGGGCGACATGGTCCTTGTGCTCTTTTATCAACTGCAATGTCCGTTCGTATGCCTTCCCGACCCATTCCCTAACTTCACTATCTATGATCGCTCCAGTCTTGCTGCTGTATGGCTTGGACAATTCGAAGGTGTCTTCTCTTTGAGGGAAGGAAAGGAGACCAACCTTCTCACTGAAACCATAAACTGCAACTTGAGCATATGTCATTTTAGTGACCTTCTCGAGATCATTCTGTGCTCCTGTAGAGATCTTCCCTATGAGAACCTGCACAAACATGAGAATCAATTTGTAACATTTTCATGTCACAGAAAAAGAGGAATTGTGCAATGATTGCTAGCCATTTAAAGTATCATGACTTCAACTTATTAAGAACATAGTCAAAGCAATATACATCATTTTAAACAAATCAGCTGCAGATGTCTAAGCTAAATTAGAATAAGTACTTGAAAGACAAAAATTACTACTCATTTCATGGATTAAAGGAGTATTCTCAATAATGAGGACATACAGAACAACAATTTGTCCAAAATTGATAAGAATGGTACCTCTTCTGATGCTCGACCACCTAGCGTCATGCATGTCATGTCAAACAGTTGCTCTTTTGTCATTAAGAGATTTTCATTGGGTACATATTGTGCAAAGCCCAATGCTGCAGTTCCACGAGGGACAATTGTGACTTTGAGCAAAGGTTCTGCATGTTCCAAAAACCATGCGACAACAGCATGACCTGATTCATGGTATGCAACAGTCCGACGTTCCAACTTGCTAATGACCTGATCTCAGAAAACAGATCATGCTCAGCAGACCACATAGGAAAAATTGAGGTATATTTGAAAATGTACGAGAATGATAAAAGGACTACTTGGCAATAAACGGCCAAACATGATACTAACTAATCAATGTAATCTTCATCGGTAATCACTAGGAAGTCAACAGTCCCACGAGACTAACTGAACTTTTCCAAATCAAAACCTAGAGGCATCCCTAATCTTCTTTCACGTCATTTGTGGGAGTGATTACTGAATACAAGTGTGCATGCTCCCACACTATTCCTATGAAAACAAATTCAAAACTTTAAAATCTATAGCATGATGCTAAAAGAGCACCCCATGCAACTAAAAAGAAAATTGCACTGTAGCAAAGCCCCATGCATATAGTAGGGTCAACAGAAGGAAAGAAGCTTGTAACATTAACATTGCAATAGCAGCATAACAAGAATGCCACCACACTGTAGGTGAGGTCACAAACATGAACCTTTACCCAAACTCCATCAAAACCAGTTTATCATTAGGCTCTTCATGTTAAGTTCTTTTGCATAATTTTCAAATATATAATTTAGGTCTTCATGTAGCCCTTTCACTTCCAACTTGGAAAGATCATCCATGCTGATGATATGCACCAATAGATCTCATTTGCAAAAGGCCAAATTATTAAAATGTTAGCCCCTATTTATTGTCAATTAGTGTTATTGTTGTCCTTTTCCTGATTCTTTAAATCATTAAACTATGATGTGTCTCCATGGAGGCAAAAAGGCACTAATTAATCTTAATGTCTTCACATTGAAATACATCTTCACTTGGACCACTTATTTTGTGAATTAGTTAATTCTTTTTCCTTTTTTTAGAAAACAACAAGTATGTTTCCTTTAAAATGCTCCAAAAAATCTCTAATATCACATACATACTTGTTTTGTAATATCCAATGTGGTCCTCCACAAGGTTATTAAGGCACCAAGGTGCATGCTTGGGCGCTGCCTACGCACCATTAATTAATTAAGTTCTTTTTTTTTCAGATTTATAAGCACATTGTTAAATAGAATTATGCATTAATATATCTACTTTAAACTTAGGTAAACACCAATTAACATTGTCGATATGTAAAAGACAATAATTAAACAACAATAAAGTTAAACTATCAATATAAAAGTCACAAATTAACTTCTAAATAAAAGTCAATACTCAAAAACAAAAACAAAAGGTCTTAATGAAACAAAAATACAAGACAATAACAATAAGTTTACTTAATACTAAAAAAACAAAATGACAAAACAAAAAAAAACATGAACACTAGATATGGGAAGATGAAATCCAAGATAAAGAAGAAAGGAGAAAGGAGGAGATGTGAAAAACATGAGTAAATGAAGTTTACCATGTAAATGGGGAGAGAGGAGGAGATATGAACTTGCCATAAAAAAGACTGGAAAAGCCACCAGAGACAAGGCCGAAAATGTCACCAGAGGAGGAGGAGGAGAGGCCATTGGAGGTGGAAGCCATTGGAGGGGAGGAGGACTTTAGAGAAGGGGAGGAGTGCTAGCCACCGGTTGTAAATGAGGAGTGTGTGTGTGTTTAGGGTTGAAGAAACCCTAGAAAATCCTTTTAAACCCATGGATCTCTGCTATATCCATTATCGGATCCAACAAGGATCTACCAAACCTATTACAAAGCTAGGTGTGTAAATGCCGAATGTCTAATTAATGCATGGGTGCCTGCCTCAATAACCTTGGTCCTCCATTTTGACAAATCCTAGTTAAAATCTCAATTTTTTGTATAATCCATCCAAGGTTTTAATATACCACTTTCAGGGTTCTTTTGACCAAAGAATATTGTCATTTATGCTCACTTCTGCCTTGGCAAAATTTGTGTTGCATATAATCTTTTAGTTCTATCTAATACAAGCCTTAGCATATATAGTAAGAATTAACTTCTACGTTACTATCAATGAGTAAAGTTGTATCATTTATTTTCTATTTTTTAAAATAGCTTCTAATGGCAATGTCTTTATGTACATCAAGTCCTTTATTGTTTTACATTACAAACAATTCTAACATAACCGTCATTACATCAAGTACTTGGGAAATCCAAGTAGTGGTCTTATGGTGAGTGTTTTCTGTAGCTAATATAGTTTTACGTTACAACAATTCTTACAAGTCAACAAAATAACCACTAGAAGATTCCATGCGTGTGTTACTTGCACATCATCCATGCTTAACCATCCAACTTGTTAAACTTCCCTTCTTCCAGCACATTTTGATCATTTAACTGGTACAAAACATCAACTTATTGTCTGATATATAAAATGTATGCCAAGTTTTCAACAAAAAATGTCAACTAAGAAGATACCTATGATTAATGAAAATAAAGAAGCAAGTGAATAATGTGAGGCTCTATGGCAGATAATCATGATTAGAGAGTTAGATTTTGAAGTTAATGGTAAAAAATACCGACTGAATATCTGAATGAGAAATACAAAAGTGATAAAAAAATATTGAAAATAAAACTTACCTTGTTTTTCTTCTCCAATCCACCAATGATTCTGTCAATGGCTGCCTCAAAATGTTGCATGGTAATCTGTGTTTGATCACTTCTTGCAGCTATCAGAGCAGCCTCATTACACACATTTGCAATATCAGCCCCAGCAAACCCAGGAGTAAGGGCAGCTAGTCTTTGGGCATAGAATGATGGTTCGCTATCAAGCTTGAGCTTTTGAAGATATATACGGAATATCTGGTCACGACCTTTTATATCAGGCTTATCGATGGTAACCTGTCGATCAAACCGGCCTGGCCTCAGTAAGGCCTTATCCAAAATATCAGGTCGGTTTGTCCCAGCAAGTACAACTACTCCTGCTGTTGTTCCAAATCCATCCATCTCCACAAGTAATTGATTGAGAGTACTTTCCCGCTCATCATTGGAACCTGAAAAACCTCCACGACCCCTTGCTCGACCAATCGCATCAATTTCATCAATAAAAATAATGCTAGGAGCACACTGCCTAGCTTCTTGGAACAAGCTCCTCACCCTAGATGGTCCAACTCCAACAAACATTTCCATAAAATCTGAACCAGAGATAGACAAGAATGGCACAGCAGACTCACCAGCAGTTGCTTTTGCAAGAAGAGTCTTTCCAGTACCAGGAGGACCAACAAGAAGAGCACCCTTGGGTATCTTGGCACCCAATTCCTCGTACTTTTTTGGATTTTTCAGAAAGTGCACAAACTCCATGATCTCTTGCTTTGCTTCATCACAACCAGCCACGTCTTTGAAAAATACCTACACAATATCTCAGTGAGACACAAAAAGCTAGAGATATAACCAAAAAAATGCAATAACTGCAAAACACAATAATCTATGTTATGTTTCTAAAGTATGAGGTAGATGTATCATTCATCCACTTCATCATCTCTTTTCGCTCTGACCCTCCTTACACACAATTATTTGCAGAATACTATGCTTTGAAAGATTATTATGTACCATTCACTCTTAAAACTGTTAATGCGTGTCTTCTATGAGAGTTCAACTACAACATTTTGCAAATAATTCTTGTGAAATGCAAATTGCCAACTTAGTAAGATCATGACGTGAAATGCTAGCGTTAATACAAACAAACAAGAACTAATATGTATTAAAAAACTGATGAATAGCCAACCTTGTTTTTCGAGTTCTTATCCAACTTAGTAATATGAGCTTTTCCAATATTAAAGATTCCACGAGCACCTTTGCTAGTTCCACCACCCATGCCAAATCCTCCCTGCATTCTTCGCCCCAAAGCTACAAGAACTCCCAGAAGGAGAAGAGTTGGAGCAAATTTCATGATTTCCTGGTACCACATAACTTCGGAGACATAAGTTACAGGAACAAAGTCATGAGAATCTACTCCTAAAGCTTCCTGCGCTTCTTCCAATTTTTCCTCAAATGATTCAACACTTCCGATATTGAAATAGAACTTGTATCGTGTACCTCCCTTAGGAGGAATATCCACTCCAGCCCCTTGAATTTCATCATCCTTCATCTGAATGTTAACCTGCTGCTGACTTTTCACATAAACTTTGGCAACAGATTTATTGGAAATGACAATATGGTCAACTAAACCAGGTTCCAGTAACTTGTTTTTGAACTCTTGGAAACTGATCTGCAAAGCCAGCATCAAAATACATCTAGGTTAGCAAAATGACAATACAAATTTTAATCATCGGTGACAATGGGATCAAACATTACAATACTTCATTACTTTGTGTGGGATATAGAATTCCATATTCCAATTAGAAAATGTTGTAAAGCAGTTCAACTTAAGTAGTACAAGTTCTATAGAGATACTAACTAGTACAGAGCTTACAAGTTAAAATACCTTGTACCATAGTACCAAATGTTGACGTATGCTATCGAAATTTTCCATCTTATTTTCAATTTATCAACATAACTCTAACATGATATTGACATGGAAGTTTTCTGAACAAATGTAAATTTTTTTTTACTATATATCCACTGACACGATACCGAGATACCGACATTTTGCCGACGTGTTGTTTTTCAACTTGCCGAAGTCCGAACCTTGCCTTGTACTGGCAGTAACAACATGTAAATGTTGGGAAAATTCACGTTATATGTTACAAATAAATTAAGTAATTCGTTGAGACATCTCAATATCCAACAGCATCTGATGTTGGTAAATTGATTGTGCCATGATGGCATGACCACCCAAAAGGAACATGTTACTGAAATAAACTCAGTGGAGGACCGAGTGGTAAAGACATCGAGCAGTTAACCCTTTCTAGACTTAGACTAAGACTAAAGAAATATAATCAGACATCAACACAGTGCAAAAACAAACTCACTTACAACAAGAGGGGAAGGGGAATACAAGCTTAAGGTTCAAATTCACTGATAATAAAAAACTGTATGTTTTATGAGTTTTGGGTAATGGGCATAATCAAACGAGGAAAGGAGAGGACACATGTAAGATATGATAATTCAAAAAATGGAAATCTAACCTCTTTCTGATCAGAAGAACCAATTGAAGCTGAGGAAAGGAACAATGCCAGAAAAATTAGAGGTGCAATATAATTCTGCAACTGCCTCATGAGATTTTCCTGAAAACCACCATGTTCTTCGGTATTTGCATCCTCTGGAAAAAAATATATAGAAAAAAGTCATCAACAAAAAATATGCAAAAAAAAAATCTTATTAAGCATTCCCAGAAAATATGCAATCTTAAGCATAATCCCACGGAAGAAAAGGAGGAACCTTTTGATCCCCAACCTACAACTTTTAGTTCAAAAAGGAGGAAGAGAAACATAGAAATTACGAAGAGAGAGAGCTCATCCTAGCCAATAAACAAGCTTGGGATCTAAACTAAAACGAGCAATTTCCAATGCTGAAATTAATTTGCTTGTGGCAATATGTCTAACAACCGATTCATATGATGGAAATAATAGTAGAAAACATACCATGCGGTACCTACCTTTCGAATTAGAATTCGCTTTCTCCTCCTTCGGAATCCCTTTCTTCTCTTTGGGACGGTAATTCTCATAATCTACGAAACCACACGCCAAACACATCAACAACCACACGAAGACAACATAACAAATAAAAATATCAACATCAGACCAGATATCGATCTTACTCTTCTTCTTCGGCGTCTCGCTCGAGAAGAACCGCCGGAACCTCGGATTAGCAAACAGATAATTCCATTCCCTAACCTGACTCCTGGGCACAGCAGCCTTACTAGCTCCAGCAGCAGATGTCAAATACCCTCTCAGAATCCCCAACACTCCATTACCACCACCACCACCACCTTCCTTACAACAGCGCAGAATAATCGTCTCGTCCAAGAGCAACGACCTCACCCCATATCCACCGGCAAGACCGCCCAGCTACCAATCAAAACAACGAAATCAGAAGCCAATAAAAAAAAAATCCCATCTTTTTTGTCGAAAAAACCCACCTTTTCGACCCGAGAACGCGTGGATCGCGCAACGGAGCGGCCCAATCTCGAAAAGATCATCCTTCTACGGGAGAAGCGACCATAAACAGGGGGGTTTCGACGGGTTGGGAGGGGAAGAAGGTGGATTTGCGGGGCGGAAGGACTCGGCCTAGGGTTTGTTTGTTGTTTTTCCCTGCGAGTTCGCCGTCGAATATTTTTTCTGGTGATTGTGACGGTGAGGTTACACCTTCTTGTAGTGACGAGGTGGGCCGGGGTGGCCGGTGTGTTTGGTATTGGTGGTTCTGGAGCGACCACGGATTAGGACCTCGCCCTTGGGTGGTGTTGCATGTTCCAATGTAGAACACAAGAATCCACATGATTAAGACAAGGTAGTGCCTTACAACAATGTCTTTTTTTTTCATCTCCTTTTTCAAGTGTATGTACACGTGGAAATTTTCTTTGTAGCCATTTTGACTGGTTGCCCTTTCGCAGGATTTGATCTCCCTATGTTTTTTTTCTTTTTTTTGTAGGGAGTGGGTGATAATTTACACTTTACCTACTTTAAGGATAACACGATTACATTTTCCTACTTGCAAGTATAAAAAGTAACAATGTCATCTCAACGTTTGTCTTGGAACCATAGTTTCTGTATTAATTAAAATTTTTCATTAATTTAAGTAGATCACGTGACCTCTTTTTTGTTGTGTTCTTACAAGTTTACCCTTCACACCTTCTAATAAATGATTTTTTTTTTTGCTCCTTTTTCCACCTTTATCCTTCTTTTTTTCTACAAAATTCTAATCCATCTCCACCACTTAAAAACATTACCTATTCAAGACGAAGTCACCTTCTTCGTACGAAATATAGCAAACGACATCAACGATGTTTTCTGAGAAAGATGTAAATGTCAAAGGAACTTCGCCAAAAGATGCAACTACCTTACAATCAACACCAATAGAACATCATTGTCGTCAATCCCTTCCAAACATTATCGTTGGTGATTTTGTTAGTGCTTCAACCTAAGATTTGGAAATCTAGTGTAGGATGGAGTAAGGGACAAGGGTCAATGGATTTCATTTAAATCAAGGGCATAACGATCTTTTTTGTGATTGTTTTAACAGTGTTAAGACAAAATTAGATCATAATGGAGGGAAATGTAGTAATTACATAGATTAAGGATGACATTAATACCTTTTATACTTATAAGTAGTAAAGTGAAATCACAGTGTACTATTAGGAGGCAAAGTGTAAATTACCCTCTCTCTTTTTGTTGTTTTTTTTAGGTGAAATCATGCATACCTCGATTTTTGGGATTAGACCAAGTCTTTAAAAAATGTAGTATATGTTATCCTTTACTTTGTCCGTTGAGCTCCAACTTGGGTGCATAAAACACGACCAGATAAGAGGTGAATAACATGTTAAAATAATAATTATAGGATTAATAGATCTCTGTCTCTTGAAACTAATCTAGGCTATTGTAGTGTTCTTGTTTAGTGGATCTCTTTCTCCTACAATAGTTTCTTCACAATAACTCCTTTAATCTTTTTTGTGTTGGAGAATAAACTTTAGATAATAGTCAAAGTCTATGATATCTATAGTCAGTTATAAAGACTAGATACACCAACTAACTTTATAAGTTGGTTGCTCCATAATGTACCAAGAGAAGCTTTATATCTACTTGGTTGATTAACAAGTGGATCATTTTTTTGTTTTTTTAAATGATAAGTCGAGACTAGTCTCAATTAATAATTTAACAGTAACACCTAAGTTCGTTTTCCATTGAATACTAACACCTAAGTTAGTTCTCTGAGCTACTTTGCTCCTATTTGGATTCAGAATGAGTCCTGGAATAACCTAAAATAGGAATTACTATTTCATTTGATTGTGTAAAAATAAGAATAAATTTGGAATAGTAATTTATATTTTGATTTACTTATTCAAGAATAGTTATTCCACTGAAAGGGCGGAATAAAGTTATTCTTATACATGTATGTATACGGTATGTTTATTTTTTTATTTAAAAATTAATATATATATAATATAATGTCTACATACTTTAAAATAGATATATATCTTAACAATCAAGTTGATTATTATTAATCTACATATTTTCTATTTATTTTAACACTTATTTTGATACTTATTCCACTTTTCATATAAACCAGAATTTCTCTTTATACATACTTATTCAACTTTAAAAGAAAATAACTTTCAAACTAAATAACAATATTATCAAAATAGGGAGATGCATGACAAGTTCTAAATTCTAACATTTCCCTTTTTTGACAACTAGCCTCTCTCTTCCACTCCTCCACCTCTCTCTTCCACTCCTCTGTGGCTCATCAATCGTCATGATGCTCCTTCTCATCCTTACTAGAGGAAGTCAAAAAAGAGAGTTAGAGCTCACTAGAGGTGGGTCTTAAGGTATGCTCCCTGACCTAAGGATGAAGCATCACACTCCATTTTTGGCTTCAACGACTTTGTGATAGGTGAAGGAAGTGAAGGCCTTTAGAACTCATTCAGGCACCTTAGAGGAAGGTTGACCCCTCCTTCCTCATATTTCTCCCCATATCTTTTCACTCAGGGAGTTCTTCTTCTTTCTCCCCTTCTTCATCGCTGAGGAATATATATTCTCTTGATGATGGACTCATCAGGGATAACTTGGAGGATAACTCAGATTCTAGTAACTACTTCATGAGCTGCACTAGTAATAAGACTAACGATTCTCAGTCTAAGCTTACTCCCTCCCCATTGTCCCTACTCTCTAACAAAGTCACTCTTTAACAATGCCTTTCTCTCCTGTTCGACATTGCTGTTGACCATGCTTTTTTGATCAACTAGAAGGCGCAGGTCGGTCCTTATTAGTAGATTTTGAATCAATGGGATCAGATATATCTTTGGATGGAATACATGATTCCTTGTCAAGGGATGAACATTTTGTGGACCATCGTATTCCAACAGACTCTCATCCGCCGTTGGAATTGTGTTTCCCAATTACCTCACCAGTAACTTCGGTAGGAGAAAGTGGATTAGAAATTATTTGTAGTATCAAAGGCTCTTCGAATTATATTGTTGCTGGGTCCCATGATTGACCCTATGGATTTGTTGATCTACAATATTCTAGAGACTCTTGATTGGACAAGTTAGCTGCATTACCCTCGATGAGCCTCTCGTCAACCATCCATCGGCCCTCCTCCCAAGAGAAGAAGAGTTCTAGTGTACATTACTTTGTGATTCCTGAGACTCGGGATGTTAGACCGTCACGTTTGAAACATATGACGATTTGAATTCTCTCTCCTCCTTTATGTCTAATGTTTTTTATTACTCCAGTTTTAATTTCTCCATTATGGATCATGCTAATGATGGTCAAAGTCCTCTTTGGGGTAATCACTCTCATTTTAATCTTGTAATCGACACTATTGATTTTAACAAAGAAATACCATTGAAAACTAACCCTAGGAATGATATTTCTTTAAATGGCGCAATATCTGCGCCAGATGGGATTAAAGCCATCCTCCAACTTTTAATGCCTCAGGTACTTCTCTTGATGTTATATCTTTTTCTTGTTGTTATAAACAAGAGCCTGACGACCCATGCATATATGCATTTAATGCACTGATTCGTTAAGGATACTTTTCTGACATTCAGGTTCGCTCTTCCTTGTCTTACAAACTTCCTTCTTCTTGCCTCCCGACCTTGTCCACCTTATCTAATAGAATACCTGGATCCCGGTTCTCTCCACTAACCTCACCTGATTCTTTTAATTTGCCTCATCAAGGGGATGTTGGAAAGTTGAGTTGCTTGACTGTTCCAACTGATTCGTCTTCTATGGAGGATTTTCTCTCTTCTCCCCGAACTAGGTGGAGGTTGGTGTTAAGGAAAAAACCTCAATCACCATTAACCTATTACTATGAAAGGACTGATAGGTGTAATCTTCATGGACATACTAAGTTTTTCTATAGATACAAGGGTGTATGGTTTAAATGCAACTCGCCTAATTACCCTATTGCTATTTGCAGATTTCATTTGACTCAACATTTGCCTAGAAACCATCAACATATGGCAGGACATTTGTAGGATACTAATGCTTCTCTAGAGGGGGGGTGAATAGAGATTTTCCGGTTTTAATTTACTCTTTGGAAATTATTATGCAATCTTGAAACTATTAAAGATTTAGCACAAAAACATTCAATCACAAAGACACAAA
>JAMKQA010047141.1:0-22042 GCA_024699735.1 Posidonia australis | reverse complement strand
GCCAGCTTGGTGCGCCAAGTTGGTGCGCCAGCCCTACTCACAGATGTTTGATTTGGGCTCTGGCTAATGGGTTTGGGGCTCGGTTTAAGGGCTGATCGCATCCAAAGCAACATAGGGACACTCATCCCTGGGTCACCTCAAAATCGGGGTGTCTACAGTATCTCACTGGCACAATGTACACCGACTGAATTCTGGTGTTGGGCTTGGTGTTTAGGATTTGTGGGTCAATGTTTATGTTGGTTTAACTATCTTGGGCTAGTTTTGGGATAAAATGGGGGTGAAGTGCCTCCATGCCATGGAGTGCTACCAAAATGGCTACCAAAATGGGGTATCTACAGGGCACAACAAAACAGTGTGTCATGCTACCCAGTGTCAAGCAACCGACACTAGTCACAAGCAGTCCACTGAAGTGCGATCAATAGTGCCTGCACTACCACGAACAACTACCCTTGTGGAAGAATCTGCCAGTCTCAACGTCCCACTACCTGCAAGTCCCTCATAAGATTAACCACACACCAAGAAAGTCTACTCATCCTACACCTAGGCGAGCTATCCTCTCTCAGGACAAACCATAAGGTATACCCTATTGGCATCCTAGCTCAGTGTTTGAACCCTACACCTAGGTTCCATCAGCACCCACCAACACCTCGGTACTCGTAGCAACCAAGGTATCATGCCCAACTAAGCAAGAGTCTCATACCTCTTGCACCAAGTACAAATGGTATCCTAAGTCTCAACACCCGAGGCAAACAGAGTGTCACCCTC
The DNA here is from genome assembly GCA_024699735.1 of Posidonia australis. Taxonomy (NCBI): domain Eukaryota; kingdom Viridiplantae; phylum Streptophyta; class Magnoliopsida; order Alismatales; family Posidoniaceae; genus Posidonia; species Posidonia australis. Next base: position 21,277 of record JAMKQA010047141.1, on the reverse strand, counting down.
CTAACCCGATCGGCACCTTGACCCATGAACCCCAGTCTTAGTCTCGTGAACGACAATCTTTGAGTGTCATACCTCAAGAATCCAACGACACTTGCCTTAGCCTCTTGGTCTCAAGTCCTTAACCTAGGCGATGTGCTCGACCAACCAGGAACATAACCACATCCCTTGGTCTTGACAACATGACCCTCTAGTTTGTTGGTCAGCAACAAACATAAAACCATGGGAAACTCTTTTCAAAACCTTTGTAAATTGATGCATTTCCTTTCCAAAACTCTTTTTGAAAACGATTTTGAAATCCTTTAAAATCACACCTCAAAACACCACAAACCACAACCTAGATAGTTCCTCTATCAGGCCCAGAAACCACACCTTGGGAGTGTTTGAATTCTATTGCGTCTAAATTCTAAAGCGTCACACTCAACCCACAACAACAACCCAAAAAAAAACCTAAAACATACCCAACAGGGAAACAAAGGCACCTTCTAGCCATAAGGTTTATTCGGAAGAACCACAAAAATGCCTAAGCAATGGTCTTGAAGTCCTATCCAACTTACAAGACTGAACACCAACACAAGCCACACATAGAATTCTAAGTCCTGGTGTCAAAGTGTAAGACACCTACTAGCTTGTGTCTCACATGAGCCACAGCCAACTCAGTGTTGAACACCCAAACACTGCCACTGAATACCTCATTCAGTACACCACACCTAAAACCTAACCTACAATTAATCCTAGGGTTAAGTATAAACCCTAATGTCCATTTAAACCAATTAAGAGAAAAACTTAGTATTTCTAAGTCATGTAGTCTTTTATTCTAAACTATAGCCTAATGGAATCTTGTTATTTTATTTTAAACAATCTATAAATCATCTCTAATGATTTTTCTAATCATTATTATGCCATGGTTGCCTACAAGGTTAATATAACACTAAACATACTAAAAACCACCCTGAACAAGTCATTAAGGGCTTAAATGCAACTTATACAAAACCTAAGGATTGAAATGCAACTCCCACAAAAAGTCAGGAACTGAAAAGTAATCAACCCAAAAGCTAAGGACAAAAAAGTAATTTAATCCAAAGCTAGGGACCAAAAAGTAACTAAACCAAAATGCTAGGGACCCAAAAGAAATTAAATCCAAAAGATAGGGACCCAAAACTAATTCTCACAAACTTGAGAGGTTAAAATGCAAAATGCTTGAAACACTATTCATCTTCTTCCTCCAACAACCCAAAAATTAACCAAACTAGAAGTTGAAACCATTTCCTGCATAGGTGACCAAAAACTACAGACCATATACCAAAACGAAGATCTCGAGATGATCTACGTTTTGGGATAAGAATCAAAAAAATCCATTGAGCGGATCCCAAGAAGTCAACATCCAAAGCTCATGGGTATTATGCACCAGTGCAAGTGCACAGTAAACCCACGAGTGACCTATCTCCACATGTCACACCACACTCGACCAAAAATTACAAATAATATATCAAATTGAAGATCTCGACGAACTCTACAATTTGGTATCAGAAAAACAAAGATCTAATGAGTGGATCACAAGAAATCACAATCCAAAGCTGACAGTCACTACTCACTTCAACAGTGGTCGACAATGCCATTAATCACCAATAAAATCAACCGTAAATCTTCTAAAAATCTTCCAAGCATTTACACATATCAATACCACACTATCATGATTCCTACCATCAATTTAGAAATCAAAGGAGAAGTCTAAAAAAGCGTGTACCATTCTCCATAGACGAATGGTGATGCACGATAACCTCCCCTCCTCTTCCTTGGTTTGGATCTCCTCTACTCCTTCTTAGCAAGGCAATAGCGATGGTGGCATGGTCCTTTCCTCCACCCTTTCTCTGTCGCTCTCTCCCTACCTCCCCCTATCTCTTGTTATATATAAAAGAGGAGAGAAGAGAAGAGAAGAAAGAAAGAAAGATAAGAAAAGGAAAAGAGAAGGATGATAGGAAAGGAATGATAGGGGAAAGAAGCTCTCAAGTCCTCCCACACTCTTGCCTCCTCCTCATTGTACTTCCAAACGAAGATGGGAACAAGCCACCCCTCAACAGCCATGAGCCAAGGAAGAATCCGAGCATGTGTCTTTGGTCACTAGTGCATGTGCCCAACCACCGGTCCGACACTCAACAACCCCACGCATCGACTCAGAGACAACACAACAAGCACCCTCTAAGCCATTGCTACGTGCAAGTAAGGCTACAAGCATAAAATCACAGTTTCATAACCACTTACAACTCGTGTGTCTCGTGCTAGAGGGAATAAACTATCAAGGCTCACTGACAACCACCACAACCCCGAAACAATTCTCAGGATCCCCACAAGGATCCACACTGTTTCACAACCTCAGAGCACCAAGATACGATGTCCAAAACTTAGTCGCATCATCGATTCTAGGAAATGCAGCTTAAGTTCTCGATCTTGAATACTGAATTTTCTATGCCTGCAATCCGCACCAGAAAACCGCACTCGTAATTCATGCCTACAAATCGCGCCTACAAGTAGCGTCTACAAGTCACGCCTGCAAGTCGTGCCTGGCCTACACAGACTACAGGTGTTAAACGTGTCTATGTGCGCTCAACATAAGATGCACCACACTCTGCAACTAACACCAAGAAAGCCAGAAAAATACCAATGAAATATCTGGCTAAAAGTGTTGTTTAAAATCCAGGTCGTTATAGCATGGGTCTCCAGTGTAGGTTGCTCACAAGGATTCCTAGACCGATCTCCTGGCCCATGTCAAGTAGTTGTAGTGGAGCACCACACACGTTGTTGGCTTGTTTGGTTTTAGTTTTCTGCAACCTCATTTCTCTTTCTACATGTTTACTTATGCTAGTATGGCATCTTGCATTCATTTGGATCCATCTTTGCTGTTCTTGTTTATTTCTTTTGCCACACACACTAGTGGTTGAAATGGAGAGACCGACGTTGTCGAGCGTATGGAAGTACTTAATACTTTCTCCATGAGTAACAAGAGTTTTTACCCATTCTCTACCAGTGAGGACCTTGTGTGCCATGACCATTGGCATTGAAGTCTCACACTTTCATTTCTTTGTTTTCCTCATTGCCTGCATACGATTTTCTTCGTCTTTCGTTTTAAGTAAACTAGTTGACAAGTCCTTTCCTATCCTTTTCTTTTTCTTTCACTTGATGTTTTTAAGTAAAAACTTTCCTCAAAGACACCATCCTTTCCGTGGCTTTTTGATGTGTGCAATTCTATCCTACACACCCTCGAGTTTCCCCTACCACAAGGTCACAGGCAACATCTCGAAGGAGAAGAACAATAAAAGAATACGTTTGCTTATGTCTTTCTCCTTTTCATCTTCTTCTTCTTCGTCTATTTCTTTTTATTACATCTCTCTCTCTCTAGATTTATCTCTCTTTTCCACTCTTCGTGTGCAAAAGAAATTCTAATTCTAGTCGCAACGAATGAAAAATAGAAGTACGAAATAAAGTCTAGATTTATCTCTCTTTCTCCATCTCTTCATGTGCAAAAAAATTTCTAATTCTAGTCGGATGAAAAATAGAAGTATGAAATAAAGAAGAAAAAGGCAAAAAGAAGAGGAAAAGGTTAAAATTTCAAATTTTAAAAAATTAAAAAATAGTTAAAAGTGTATTATCAAAATTAGAAATAGTTAATTAATATTTTAAAATTAACAAATAATAAAAATTCCAAGAGAAGGACTATTTGTTCTCCTTATCTCTCCTTACTTCAATGAAAATGTGATAGGAAGACTGTAAGTTTTCCTGTTCATGAGTTCTTTGTACTCACTCATGTACACAATAAAATATAATAGATAAGCAATAAAATCTGATTATTAACAATTTTTTTTCGACACCCATCTTACTTTCTAAGAAAAATGTACATCTTAGTGTACATTTTATCTCTCTAAGAAAAATGCATCGACCTTGAGTATGATTCAATCCAATTTACACACATAGTCAATGCCACGCCTACTTCCACATAGGGGTGCACATGGTTCGATTCGATTCGATTCTTACAAGAACCATGAACCGAACCTTACTTACAGTTCTAACTATATTGGGACCGAACTGAATCATACATATACTTAGAATTGAAACGAACCGTTCAAAAGTTGGTCAGTTTGGTTCGGTTCTCGGTTTTCAATCTAAATATCTATAAAAATTTGATTCAATAATATTATTAAAAAATAATTAATGAGAGTTACAATTAAGATTATCATTTGCAATCTTGTACACATATGTTTTGAAAAAGTTGGTTTTTTCTCATGGAATTTTAGACAGACAATGAGACACTTCATAGACAATGTGTAGCTCAAGCTTCCTTATAAGAAACTTAAAGAGTGATGACTTTGAAATTAAAGTTAGCAGTTGAATTTCAAAGATGTTCGACTTAAAACGTCAACTGAAATGTAGACAAGAGACATAAAATCATCAATTAAAGTCCTATTTTTTAACGTTAGATGTGCACTGAGCTACTGCCAGTTGGAGCCTAGAGGAGAGGAGCACCGAGTGGTTGGAGCTTGGAGGAGAGGAGCATTGAGTGAAGGAGCTTGGAGGAGAGGAGCAACGAGCGGCGTCAAACGTTGGTTCTCTGACACTCGATTTGGTAAATGGGAACTTGGGAAGCTTAAAGGAGAGAAGCATTGAGTGGAGAAACCTAAAGGAAAGGAACACCAAGGAGAGGAGTTTGGAGGAGTGAGGAGAGGAATATTGAGTGGAGGAGCCGAGGAGAGGAGTACCAAGTGGAGGAGCCTGAAGAAGAGAAGAGCACTGAGCAACGATGGTCGTATGTTGTTTTGTACCACTCTCGAGTTTTAAAATGGACAATTAGAAACTCAAGAAGTTAGGATTAGAAAGTTAGGGATTTGAGAAAAAAAAAATTTATTATTTTAAATAAAAATAAATGATAGAGATTTAAACTTATTTCATCCAATGGTAGATAAAAGGTGGAGATGTAAAATACTTTTTATATATATAATATATAAATCGATTCTTAGTTCGATTTAGTTAAACAAAATCAGAATTAAGAACCAAATCACTATTCTAAAATTTGAAAATTGAACCATAAAATAAATTTAAATCAAATTGAATCATAAAAAATAACTTGATTCAATTGGATCAATCAATTCTAATGAAACCATGTGCACCTTCACTTCCACAGTTCCACTTCTATCTATCAAGCTTTTATGATAGGAATAAAAAAACTTGCAATTTTCTATCGGAAAGGAGAGTCCGTCCTCCCCACCATCGACGCTTCTTTCATTCCACCCCTTAACGACACACACGTGAGCGCGCACCACGCCACCAAACTCTTCCTCTACTGTATTTATCATTGCCCAACCACTCAGTGACCCAAAAGAATCTTCCTCTACTCTACTTGCCGCTGCTCTGCTCTGCTATCTAGATATTCCTCCTCACCTCATCCCGTTCTTCTCCCACCATCTAACCAACAACACTCGTCCTCCGCCCACACAAGAACCAACCAAAGTCAGAGCTAACCATGTTGTTCGCCGGCGGAGGAGGCATCACGGAAATGGACCCACTAAAGCTCACCGTCCAAATCGTCCGCGGCCGGTGGTTCATGGTGTTCGCCTCCTTCCTCATCATGTCAGCTGCAGGTGCAACCTACCTGTTCGGCATCTACTCCAAGGACATCAAGACCTCTCTGGGCTACAACCAACAGACCCTCAACACCATCAGCTTCTTCAAGGATCTGGGCGCCAACGTCGGTGTCCTCTCCGGGCTCATCAACGAGGTCACCCCGCCGTGGGTCGTCCTCTTCATCGGCGCCGTCATGAACTTCGGTGGCTACTTCATGATCTACCTCGCCATCACCAACCGCATCGCCCGGCCCAAGCTGTGGCAGGTGTGCACATACATCTGCATCGGGGCCAACTCGCAGTCCTTCGCCAACACCGGCTCTCTCGTGACTTGCGTCAAGAACTTCCCGGAGAGCCGGGGGATTGTGCTGGGGCTGCTCAAGGGGTTCGTGGGTCTGAGCGGTGCAATCATCACTCAGCTCTACTTGGCCTTCTACGATGACGACTCCAAGTCCTTGGTCCTGCTCATCGCGTGGCTCCCGGCCGCTATATCAATTGTTTTCCTGCATACCATCAGGATCATGCCGGTGAATTGGGCAACAAGCGAGGTGAAGGTGTTCTACTCGTTCCTCTACGTGTCCATGGCTCTTGCTGGGTACCTCATGGTGATTATTGTGGTCCAGAAGCAGTTTACCTTCTCTCATCCGGAGTACAGCGCTAGTGCTGCTGTTGTCCTTCTCCTCCTCTTCCTCCCTCTCGCTGTTGTTGTCAAGGAAGAGATTTCACTCTGTAGACAGAGGTCTCTTGCTCTCTCCAACAACTCCCTCTCCATCACCGTCGACGAAACTCCACCGGTTTCCGACCCTCTTCCATTAACCGCACCACCACCACAAGCAGTGGCAACCTCGACGAATACATCGGTTAACGAGAACCAAGAGAAGAAAACAATGGCTTCAAGAATCATTGCAACCTTCAAATCACCGAAGAGAGGGGAGGACTACACCATCCTCCAAGCGCTGGTGAGCATAGACATGCTCATCCTCTTCATTGCCACCATCTGCGGCGTAGGCGGGACCCTGACGGCCATCGACAACATGGGTCAGATCGGAGAATCTCTGGGCTACCCGAAGAAATCCATAAGCACCTTCGTCTCCCTGATCAGCATATGGAACTACTGCGGCCGTGTCACCGCCGGCTTCGCCTCCGAGATCTTCCTGGCCAAGTACAGGCTCCCACGGCCAATGGCCTTCACGTTCGTCCTTCTCCTCTCCTGCGTCGGCCACCTGCTCATCGCGTTCGGCGTCAACGGTTCGCTCTATGTGGCGTCCGTCATTATCGGGTTCTGCTTCGGGGCGCAATGGCCTCTGCTCTTCGCCATCATCTCGGAGATATTTGGGCTCAAGTACTACTCCACATTGTACAACTTGGGCGCAGCAGCAAGCCCCGTGGGCTCTTATCTCTTGAACGTCAGGGTGGCCGGACACTTGTACGACGTCGAGGTGGAGAAGCTGAAGCTCCGGGGAATTACATACAAGGACACCTCCGGGAAGAGAGAGTTGACGTGTATCGGAGTTCAGTGTTTTAAGCTCTCTTTTATTATTATCACGGCGGCGACATTCTTGGGCGCGTTGGTGTCCATGGTCTTGGTTTGGAGGACAGGGAGGTTCTACCGGAGTGATATTTATGCGAAGTTTCGCGAGGCCGAGATGGGGTCGCCGGCGGTAACGACCAACGGCAAAGGAGACGAAGACGCACCGGAGAAGAAAAGGGTGTCGGCGACAAAGGCGGAGCGATGTTGACTGAATTGACATCGAGGGAAACGTTTGGTCTCACCGGTAATCACATAATAAAGGAAGAAAAAGACAGAAGAGTTTTATGTGGTCATTATCAATCCACACCATGCATATACATCTGGAATGGACCCGTGGAGTGATTCACTTACAGACTACAGGTCATAAGGGCAGAAAAACAGATTGGCAAAGAATTTCTTAAACTTACGTGTGTGTTTTCTTATGACACCATCTAATGATTTGAGTATGAGGTTAAGTTCATTTTGCAAATGGGAAATTGAGTTACTTGAATTGGTGGTATGTGAATATCAGTCAAAACTGTCAAAGTAAGAGTTGATCTTTCAAGCCTCATTTTCTCTCCCTTGACGTTGATTTGCTGCTACCAATTTCGGTGCTTAGAAAAGTCCCACAAGGAGAACGAATTGTGGAAAACTTTCAATGTGGATGGGCTGTTGCCTGTTGGGTGGGGTTTAATTTCTTCGGTGGTCATTTCCATACTTGACTTCTTGTGAACTCTCTCTGTTTCTAGATGCTGTGGAAATTGACGGTGTTAACATCTTCTGTTTTTCAATCAAATAAGGAGGAGGGAGTGTGAATGTGTGATTCTTGGTCAAACTGCTATTCAGCAGAAACCCGTGACCTTGCTCTTGTGGCTGTCCGCCTGTCCCTGTCTGGGGTTGGGCGCATCATTGGATCCACGTAGAACGTTATATTGATTCCAGTGGTAGGCCACGTGTGCTTCAACATTCAGATGGGACAAGTGTCCTGCTTCCGAGGAGAGATGATACACCTCCAACGCTTGATGCTAAAGCAATCGAATGGGCCGACCAAACCAGATCTAGAGAAATGTTCATAGGGCGAAGCAGTTGCCAACGAACCATGTCCCAGATTTCCAGCCGGACTTTGAGCAGACCAATAGTTTTCCTTACCTTCAAACTCTCTCTCAAGAATTCCAGGTTTTTTTCACCGAACCTACTTCACTGCCATTGACAAGAGATCAGGACCATTGAATTTCTCTGAATGACGAGAACAAGATAGTGTTGATACCGTCACGATAGTCCCCTTCAGTCCTACTCATTTGTTAATTAATCAATAACAAATCTATATCTGTGATCATTAATTAAAGTATACAGTTCTACAATTAAAAGTTCAAATATTCAATCCAAGTCCCTACAATGTGTGGCTACGTAACTATGCTTATACACACTAGAATGCAAAGTCATTGATAATCTGCACTTGAAAAGGAACAACAACAAAAGGATAAGTGACTACTAAAGATTATCCAATACATACCTCACTACAACAAGAAAATCATAGTAAATTCAAATTATAAGGATAAACCAAAATTCTATGGAAAAACACAAATCAACAAAAATATGCACACCAAACGCACATCTCATATCGCAAGAGGTTATGTAGTTTCTCTGACGGTAGACCAACCAATGGCTCTATAACAACCTAAACCTTTAGTAGTATTTTTTAGCCAATTTTTTGCTATTTGGAGTTCTGGATCAACCACGTATTGTTAGCACGAGTTGCTACCGTAGGTGGTCAACACAAGTTGCTACCGTGTATTGGTAATATAGAAAATCCAGTATCCTAAACCTAGAATTGAAAAGATTTCTTTTGGACTTGTGAAACTTCTTTCGAAAGTCACTTGTGAAATTTCTTTTAGAAGTCACTCGTGAATCTTCCTCCGGTAGCCACTCCTAAGTGTTCTTTTCGAAGCCATTCGAGAAACTTTTTTCATAAGTCATTCGAAAAGCTTCATCCATAATCCATTCATAAAGCTTCTTCCATAAGTCATTCGAGAAGCTTCTTCTGTAAGCCACCTGAAATCAATATAAAGAGATAAAAAGGAGAGAAGAGAAAGAGAGGAAGGGAGAGAAGAGAAGAGAGGAGAGGAGGAGAGGGGAGGCTGCCGTTAGTTCGGCTCATCGTCCATCGCCAGCATATCAAAGTGCACACCTCTGTAGTTCTCTCTTTTATATTCACATTGGATTCCTAAGAACATGATAGTGTGTTTCAGATGTGTGGATGCTTAGAAGGTTTTAGAAGATTTATGTTAGTTTTTGTAGTCATTAATGGCATCAGATGCACTATTTGGGTGAATAGTGTCTGTAGGCTTTGTTTGATGATTTCTTGATATCCATTAGTCGGATCTTTGTATTTTTTGTATCAAACTGTAGAACTTATCGAGATCTTCAGTTAGATATATTATTTACAATTTTTGGGTGAAAAATGGATTTTTAGTATCAAAAAGTTAATTGTGGTTAATCGATGAATAATGTTTGGACATTTTACATTTTAGCCTCTCAAGTTTGTGTGAATTACTTTTAGGTCCCTAGCTTATATAAAATTGCACTTTAGTCCCTAAGCTTTATAATAATTGCTTTTCAGTCCCTAACTTTGAGAAATTTACTTTTCAATCCTTAAGATTTGTGTAAATTACATGTAAATCCTTAATGACCTATTCTAGGATATTTTTAGTATGTTTAGTATATTATATTCTCCTTGTGGGTAGCCATGGCATAATAATATTTAAGAAAATAATTAGAGATGACTTGGGGTTTACTTAAAATAGATTAGCAAGATCCCTTTATGTGGTAACAGAATAAATGACTATACGACTTAGAAATACTAAATCTTTCCTTAATGGTTTAGAATAGACTTTAGGATTAATATTTAATTCTAAGAGTAGATGATTAGTTTAGTTTTGGAGTGGTGCATCGGATATTGTGTTCAATGGTACCATTGAGTATTTGACATTGACCTGTTCTGGCCCATGTGAGGCACCATCTAGTAGGCATCTTACACTTTGACACCAGGACTTAGAGTTCTGGTGTGTTTAGTGTTTGATATCTGGTCTTGTAAGTTGAATGGGACCCTGAGATAGTTGCCTTGCACTTTGTGTGGTTTTTTCTGGGTGAACATCATACCAAAAGGGTGCTTTTGGGCTTCTCTGAGTTTGTTTCAGAAACACACTTTCAAATGGTTTTCACAGGGTTTTGAGGAAAAATATGGTTGTTTTAAAAAGGATTTTTTCCAAAGGTTTGAAAAGTGGTTCAGAACTTGTGATTTTCGTTGTGATTTTGTCATGTTGTCTTTGGCACAGTATTCAATGATGATTTTGAGTTGGCTTCCAAAATGGTTTTCCAAAAAAGGTTTTGAAAGGGTAATGCATAGTTTTACAATGGTTTTGGAAAAATATTGGAGGTTTTGAAAAGGTTTTTAAGGACCAAGATACCTAAGCTCTCGGCCAGCTTATAAGAATGAGTAATACCTCTAGGGTCATGAGCTATTTGTTTAGGGTGAGATTTGAGTGTTTTGCGGTTTTGGAGGACCAAGAGATTGACACTCTCGGTCGACCTTCCAGGGACAAGTTATACCTCTAGGGTCTTGAGCTGCTTGCTTAGGTTGAGATCCACATGGTTTTCGTGGTTTTGTTGGTGTTGTAGTGGTGGTTTGAGGTGTTGGTTGGAACTGAAGGTGAGAGAGACTCTGGTTGTTCCAAACACTGAGGCTAGGACGTCGAGAGGACTTATCCTATGGTTTGTACTAAGAGAGGACAACTCGCCTAGGTGTAGGGTGAGCAGGCTTTCCTTGTGTGAGGTTAGCCTTTTGAGGGTCCTACAAGTGGTGGAACGCTGGGACAGGCAGACTCCTCCACAGGGTGGTTGTCCGTGGTAATGCAGATGCCATGGTCACTCCTCGGTAGACTGCTTGTGACCAGTGTCAGTTGCTTGGCGTTAGCCAGCATGATACATTGTGTTTGACTTGTGGTTGAAGTGTTATGCCTATGCGACGAGGTGTTTGCACTAGAGTGGCGCTATTTGTTTGAGGTGGTTGCACCAAAGTGGCGTTGTGACTTTTGATGTGCCCTGATTTAGAGAAATCAAGCTCTAGTCTAGAGTAGACCGTGGTTTTCGAAGTAGAGGCTCCATGCTAGCTTTTACAGCTTGTGTGTTGTTGTGAAAGGTGTTTAGGGTGCTATAGAGAGTATTCAGACACTGTTGGTTGTCTGGTTTGCATACAGAGTACGTGGAACTAGGCTGTTATCTTTTGGTGTGGTTTAGGGCTTGACCTGGAAAGAGTAGCCAATTCAAGCATGCATAAATGTAATGACCCTCAAGTTGCTACCATTCAAACCTAGCTACATTTTCATTTTTCTTTTTATCTTTTTATTTCAATTACAATTATACTAATTAAATAACTAGGTCTAAATACACTCAGCAAAAATAAATAACTAAAATAAAACTAAACTATAAACTCACTAGAATCCCTGATGTGTAGCAACATGACTCCTCTTATGTGCACTAGCTGAGAATCAACTCCTATCCTGCACCTACCAAAAACAAAAATCAAAAGCACACATGAGTGACCATTCAAAATGGTCACCTAGCACACACCCCATTTAACAACTTCGCACACAACACTGAGGAAGCAGGCATAACTACGCCACAAGAAAACAAACATAGGCATCTCACCTAGGTGTCGTAATATCAAACTTAGGCGGTCCATTATTGCCTGATAGGCAACAAAACCTCAAAACCATGCCTTTAAAACTATTCTTTTATTTTCCTTTTTAAAACCATATGCATGCTCTTTTAAAATCTTTATGTACACTTGAAATGGCCACTCTTGCCAAATCAATCCCAAAAGCCACACTAAAGCACATAGCATGATCCCACACACTCTTTGTGCAAATCAGACAACCAACAATGTCTGAACACTCACTATAGTATCTAGATCATCCACCACAGCAACCATAAGAACACAAAAAGCAAGCACAGGGTGTCTGCTTTGTAAAGTACAGTCCCCTCTGGACCAAGGCAATAATGTCAAAGCCACGCTGCTTCAAACACCACGCCACAACAGGTGTGACACCACAACCTCTTCTAGGCTAAAGCCTAATTTCCTGAATCAAGGCTCAGCAAAACCACAAGCACACAACGTGTCGTACTGCCTTACACCAAGTAGTCAACACCGATCATATGTAGTTTACTAAGGAGCTATCATAGTGTCTACACTATAACAGACAACCACTTTGTGAAGATGTTTGCCCGTCCCGTAGTCCTACCACTTGCAGGACCCTCAAAAGTTAACCCACTTGGAAAAGTTGCTCACCCAATCTGGGCAAGTTGTCCTCTCTCAAGACAAACTGCAGGATATGCCCTCTCAACATCCTAGCTCAGTGCTCCAAACCACTAGAAGTTCCTCACCCCTAGGCTCAGTCAACACCCATAAGTCTTAGTACTTGTAACGACGAGGATATCAAATCCAGCTACGTAAGAGTCTCATACCTGCCGAGTCCACTACTACAATACCATTGTGTATTGACAATACCTTGGGCCTTGGTGTCCAGTGACAACCAGAGCGTCAAATCTTCAGGTCTAGACAATATCTCAACCCGCAGACCTTAGTCTTCTAAACGACAATCTAAGAGTATCATACCTCCTAAATTTTATGAACACTTGCCTCTGCCTCATAGTCTCAAGACCACAACCTAAGAAACGTGTTCGACCACCTAGGGATGCGGCTTACTTCCCCTGGTCTAGACAATACGACCCTTCGATCTAATGGTCCACCACAAACAAAAAACACTGGAAAGCTCGTTTCAAAATCATTTGCAAACCTATGCATATTCTCTTTCCAAAACCCTTTTGGAAAATAATTTCGAAAACTATTTAAAATCATAGACTCCCAAAACTCTGCTCAAAACAATGGCAACAACTCCATTTGGGGTAAGGATTCCCTAGAAGGAACTGTACAACACATGGACCTCACCCTAAGCAGGCAGCTCACAACCTTAGAGGTATTTTCCCTCCCTAAGGTCGGTTGGGTGTTTAGGTATCTTGGTCACACACAAAACAATGCCAATAACTCTAAGTTCTAAAACTAAAGTGTAAAACGTATACTAGCTCATGTCTCTTAGGAGCACAACCAAATTAGTGTCAAATACCCACACAGTGCCACTAAATATCTCATTAAGTGCACCACACATAGAACTCAACCAATATCTAGTCCTAAGGATAAATTATGATCCCTAATATCTACTCTAAACCATTAAAGGGAAGGACTTACTATTTCAAAGTCATATAGTCTTTTATATTAACTACACCCCAAGTGGATTAAATCTACTATTAACAACACACCCCATGATTAGGATTAAATCTAGATTTTAAATTAATAAAACCACCTATGTTGTAACGGTGGTTTTGTGAATTTTCATTTTCCCTTCAATTTCATTTATGGATAGATTTTTATGTTAATTGAATCACATTAATATCTTGTGAATTTTTAATATCTTGTTATATTTATTCGTAACGTTTTAATTTTTTAGTTTTAATTTCAGTTTCAATTTCACATTTCATTATTTTTGTTTTAGTGTTACTATTATTTCCTGTTTTAGTTTTAGTGTTAATTTTACACTTACTTATTTTCATTTTCATATTATTTTTTTCCCTGTTTGCATTTCAATATTTGAGATCTTCACTATTTCAAAATCACTATTTTTAACATATATTGTTGTAAAATAAAATCTAGATCTTCCTTTCTTCCCTTATGTAGTTGGGGGATAAAAAAAATGTAAAAAAAGGGCTAAATCTCAATTCCTCCTCTTCCACTCCCTGTAGTTGAGGGGGGAAAAAGGGAAACAAAAAAGGAGGAGGAGAGGGGCAAAGCCTGGTGCGAGTTGTGGGGAGGGGGGAGAGGGGGTGGGATGGCTAGTGGGGTGGGGTGGGAGATGGGCATGCAAATGGAGTTGGAGACCACTCCCAACTACTGTTCCATTCTTTTTGGCCATGGAAGCAACGAAATCTGGTGGTGGAGGATTCACGACGAGGAACCTAGTGGTGAGATTTCTCCTCCTCGATGCCTTCTTCCTCTTGCTCCGGTTTGTCCACATCGTCACCGTCCACGTCGAGACGTGCGAAACCGATGACTTCTGCTTCTTCTTATCCCCAACGGACACCCCCATTGCAATCGTTGGGGGCGTGAAGTCTAGGACAAGGGCTTTCGTCCACGGCAGGGACGCTTTGACAGGGAACCGGGAGTGGTCGACCCTGAAGTGGTGGAAGGCATTGGACTTCTACTCCGATGTCTTCCAAGACCTTGTCATGGAGGGGTTACTCTCGTTGGGCTCTAGGTCACTATGTGTTGGGAGTTCCGTAGAGCATGAGGTGTTCGTGCTAAAGGAGATCGAGGTCCACGACGCTATTGCCATCGGGAGGAGAAAGTCCCCGCCACTAGTTGTGGTCGGTGATCCGCTCCGCCAGCTATTTGAGAACAACATGTTTGATTTTGTGTTCGCCAACGTGGGGATCATCAAGGGGTCGAAGTGGGAGGGTGAAAGAGGACAAAAGGGAAGGGTGGAGGACACGACGGCGGCAGACATCAATGGGGAGAGCGTCAGGAGTGACCAGCGAGAAGGGAGGTCATCGGAGGGCGATGGGCAGTGATTGGGAAGTTATTGCGTTATTTTTTTTTTGTTGGATAGGAGGGATAGAGATGTTTTAACAATGAGGTGAGAGGGATTTTAAATTTTGAATTTTTAAATGTAAAATTTTGATCGTTTTTGAAAGTGGTTTGTGATTTTGATCAAAATCAAATCAAATGATGATTCTTATAATTGATGGACAAGATTAAGGGCCTTACCATCTAAAGGTAAGGACAGACCTTACCTGATATTCTCTCTCTCTCTCTTTATATATATATATATATATATATATATATATATATATATATAGGCAAATTATCTGGTAGGGTTTGGCTTTACTTAGTTTAATTAAGACCCTTAATATAGACGGTTAGATCTTTATTTGATGGTTTTGATTCTTTTCATTTATCTTATTTATTTGATTTTTTTTTATTGTGTAATAATTACCATGTTTTTAGGGTGTTTGCAAATTTTTCTTCTTCTTCTTTGGCATCTTCGCCGGAGCCAGAGCTGGAACCTCCACCAGCACTTCCGGTGTAGGAGTGGCGGCTACCGGAACGGGCGCAAGTGGAGACAATGTGGGTGTCGGGGAACTCACGGGTATCGCCACCGTTGGCGGCGGCGTCACCAGTGCAGGTGCAGGAGAGGCGGCGGGCGGTGACGCCACTGGGGTAGCAACGGGAGCCGGCGTCGTGGGTTTGGTCGGAGCCACGGCAGGGGGAACTACTACTGGGGGTGGTGTGGTCGGGGCGACGGCTGGGGGTGGTGTCGTTGGGGCGACGGCTGGGGGTGGTGTGGTCGGGGCGGCGACTATGGATGGTGTGGTTGGGGCAGTGGCAGGTGGTGACGTTGTGGGTTTGGTCGGGGAGGCTACCGGGGACGGTCAGGATGTCGCCAGTGCAGGTGCAGGAGAGGCGGCAGGCGGTGAGGGCAGTGACGCCACCGGGTAGCAATAGGAGCCGGCGTCGTGGGTTTGGTCGGAGCCACGGCAGGGGGAACTGCGACTGGGGGTGGTGTGGTCGGGGCAGCAGCTGGGGGTGGTGTTGTTGGGGCGACGGCTGGGGGTGGTGTGGTCAGGGCGGCGACTGTGGATGGTGTGGTTGGGGCAGCGGCGAGTGGTGACATTGTGGGTTTGGTCGGGGAGGCTACCGGGGATAGTCAGGATGTGTTTTGTTTTTACTAAGGTGAAATGGATTAATATTCCGGAATAGGTGGTGCGTGATGTCTCATGTGCCAGATTAATATTCCTTTTCTTTTTTTTATTCAAAATTGACGGTTTTGATGAATTAGTTTTTTTTGTAATGAGTGGTCAAGATTGAGGGCCTTAATTAAGCTAAGTAGGGCAGGGTCCTACTAGATTACTACTCTATATATATATATATATGTATATCCAAACCTAAAACACTCAAGGAAAGGGGTTCAGGCCTGATTTAGCAAACCATTTTCAAATAGTCGATTGGACCAAGGACCCAAACAACACCAAGGAGCCCATTCAGTATACCAAACCAAGGGCTCAGGGCACAACAGAGGGCCAATTCGGCATGTCGAACCTAGCGACGACACCAAGAAAAGGGATCCGAAATCCAATCTTGTAAATCACTACACGAAACAACACAAGCAATATAACAAAATGAAGACCTCAAGAAGATCTTCCACTCAAGACTAGAATCACAACGATCTGTTGTCCGAGGCTCAAGCAAACACAAGAAACCACATGGGGGTACTATTCACCCCAACTCAATAAATATAATCATTAATGGCCCGAACACCACCATAAATGCTACAAAAATCTATCAAGCCATCCCCACACTATCATGCATCTAGGAATCCAATTAGAAACCAAAAAGAAGACTTATGGGGCGTGTACTTGTCACTAAAGGCGCGGTCTTGGCGAATGGAAATGATGTTAAGCAGCGCACCTCCTCCTCCACGGAAAGCTCCACATCTCCTCCTCCAGTGGCGACGGTGGTGCGATGGGGACAACACATTGGTGGTGGTGGCATAACACTCTCCTCTCTTCCTCCCATTCTCTCCCTCACCCTCTCGTCTCATCGCTCTCCCGTCTCTCCTTCATTCTCCCTTCCTCTCTCTCTCATGTTAAAAGGAGAAAGAGGAGTAATGAAGAAGGAGAAGAAGGGGAAATAGGGGGTGGGGCCTAGTGAAGAAGAAAGGGAAGAAGGAAGTTGCGAGTACGAAACCAAACCATGCGACCACTCCCCATCCACGTGGCTCGTGCAAACCGAGATTAGCCACTAGAGCACACCAGCAAACCTCCATAGCCAAAGAAAACTCTTAAGACTTCCATGAGGGTTAGTACAATCCCACAATCACAAAATACTAAGAAGGCCAGAAATCAACTAATCCAGGCGTAGAACGCTGCTAAAGCTATGTTTTACACTAAACGCATGGGACTCAATGTCTAACGACCCAAAACTCTATCAAGATATCTGGTCAAAACACCACTTCCAAATCTGCGTCGTTACAATAAAAGATTTTTGAAAGAGTATGCACATGATTTTTGAAAGGAAAAGAGAAAAAAGGTTTTAAAAGCATATTGTAAAAGAGTTTGTTGTGTGTTGGGCAACAGTGGATTGCCTTATTTGTGGTATTGTGACATCCAGGAGAGATGCCTAAGTTTGGTTTCCTATGGCGTGGATTACGCCTACTTTCTCAGCATTGTCTGTCGAGCTATTTGGCTTTTAGGTGGGTGTGTACTGTGTGACTATTTGAGTGGTCACTCATGTATGCATTGAATTATGGTTTTCATAGGTGCATGATTAGAAGTTAGTTTGCTAGTGCATATAGGATAGAGTCACTATACCACACATCAGGGATTCTAATGAGTGATTGGTTATTAGTTTTACTTCCTGTTAAATATGCTTAGTTGTTTATGCTTAGATTTAATCTTGAATTAGTTTAGTATAACTAGAATGAAAAGATAAAAGGAAACTGAAAATATGGCTAGGATAAGTGGTAGCAACTTGGGGTCATTACAGGCTCATCTAGGAAAATGAAAAATTGTAAACATACTTGTCTCAAAACCCTTTCACTCTTTTCTTGAAAACACCATGCACATTTCAATCTAGAAAACATACATAACTAAACAGCCACACTTATCCAAAATCACTCAAAACTTGTCGTGTTGCCTTACACTAAACAACCAACACTAGCCTATAAGTAGCAATCGAAGCACACTACACTTGTAATGACCCCCAATCGCTATCTCTCAAACTTAGCTACATTTTTATTTTTATCTTTTTGTTGACATTCGTCGCTAAAGAGAACTAAATCTAAACAATGCTATAAGCACAACTAAAAGAAATAAATCTAATAATTAACTAAAATAAAACTAACAACTCACTTACCTAGAACTTCTGATGTGTGGCAAAGTAACTCCTCTTATGTGCACTAACAAGAATAACTCCTAATCTTGTACTTGCAAAAAACACCAAAACGAAGTACACATGAGTGACCACTCAAAACAATCACGTAGCACATACCTCACCTAAAGACACCAAATCACCTAGCAAGTACGCCGAAGAAACAGGCATAACTACACCAAGAGCACCCAAGCTCAGGTATCTCACCTAGATGTTGCAATACTACAACAAGACAACTTACTATTGCCAAGAAAGCAACAAAACCATTAAAACATACCTTTAAAACAACTTTTCTCTTTTCCTTTCAAAATCCTTTATCCACACTTAAAATGACTACTCTTGCCAAGTCAAGTCTAAAACCACACCAAAGCACATAGTCTGACCCCACACACACTCTGTACAGATTAGACAACCAACGGTGTCTGAATACTCTCTATAGCATCCAGAACAACCACCACAACATCATGCAAAACCAAAACACAAAACCATTGCTCCGAAAACCACAATCTACTCTAGACCAAAGCTTGATTTCTTGAATTAGAGCATAGTAAAACACAACGCACATAGACGCAACCATAGTGCCATGTAGGTGCAACTACCACCAAACAAACAACAACGTGTCATGTTGCCTAGCATCAAACAACTGACATTGGCCACAAGTAGTCCATCGAGGTACTATCACGATGTCTACATTGTCACTAACAAACTACCCTGTGGAGGGGAAAGTCTGTCAAGGTGTCCCTCCACTTGAAGGACCCTCCAAAGGCTAACCACAAACCAAGAAAGTTACTCACCCTGCTTGGGCATGTTGTCCTCTCTTAGGACAATGCCATAGGATACGCCCTCTCGACGTCCTAACTCTGTGCACCGAACAACCAGAGGTGCCTCCCTTAAGCTCAACCAACACACACCAATCATGGTACCCGTAATCAACCGGGGTATCATGCCAAGCTACATAGAGGTCTCATACCCTCTAGATCCACTGCTACAATACCACTAGGTATAGACAACACCCTAAGCCTCAACACCGAAAGCGACCAAAGAATCATACCCAACTACATAGAGGTGTCATACCCTCTAGATCTGCTGCCATGATTCCTCCAAGCTTGGACAGCACCTTGACCCATAGACCTTAACCTTGATCTTGTGAATGACAATCTAGGAGTATCATACCTCTAGCATCTACTGAACACTTGCTTGTAGCCTCTTGGTCCCCACCACAAGCAGAAAACATAAAAAAACACTTTCCAAAAATTTTGCAAAACTAATGTATTTCCTTTTCAAAATCCTTTTGGAAAACCATTTCGAAATCCATTTAAATCACACCTCAAAACACAACTCAAAACATAACCTATACAACTCCTCTGTTAGGTCCAGAAAATCACACATTGAGAGCGTATGAGTTCTAGAGTACCTTGCTCAATCCACGATGACAATTCAAGCAAGCACCCAAAATAGAAGCAAATGCACTATCTAGGTATAAAGTCCACCCAGAAGACACCACTCAAGAGTCAAAACCACAGTCTTGAAGTCCCTTCCAACTGTAACCATGCCAGCGAACACTCGTGCGAGGTGCAAAAGGCCGAATGCACGAGAACTAGCAAAGTCACGGCGAAAACTACTGGTGAAAGGGTGCAAAAAAGAGAGTCGCCACCTAATCTACTTAAACGGGAGACAAGGAAAGTTGTATGAAATACAAATGCAATGATCTATGCCTGAGGGATGTGACACTTTGGTCATTGTGTGCTAGAGAATGGGAAAAGATTCCTGTTATGTGTGGGGAAGGTGTCAGGTAGACATGGAAATCGGGCCGGGCTGTCCCAGGCCCGCTGGGCCCAGCCCGGGCCCGGAAAAATCTGACGTGGGCCGGGCCAAGCCAGGCTCGTCGCGGGCCGCGGGCCTTGCCAGGCCAAACGGGTAGGCCCGCCAAGGCCCACGGAGTAGGCCCAGTTTGGCCCACGAAAAACACCGGGCCGGGCCGGGCCGGCCCGTGAACAGTAACGTAAAAAAAAAAAAAGTAACGGGCTGGGCCGTGAAACAGTAACGTAAAAAAAAAAAAAAAAAAAAACAGTAACGGGCCAGGCCCGTCAACAGTAACGTAAAAAAAAAAAACAGTAACGGGCCAGGCCGTGAAACAGTAACGTAAAAAAAAAAAAACAATAAAACAGTAACGGACTGGGCCCGTCAACAGTAACGTTAAAAAAAAAAAAAAACAAAACAATAACGGGCTGAGCCTGTCAACAGTAACGTAAAAAAAATAATAATAATAAATACAAGCAACGGTCCAATGGACCGTTGCATTTTACTGTAGCTGTTGCAATTGCAACAGCTACTTTTAAAAAAAGTTTTTGGTCGTTGTTTCAATATATATATATATATATTAAAAAAAATCTCTAATTTTAACCTATAAATATCCCCTCGTACCTTTCTTTTTTTCCACAACTCTCTCAACTCTCCTCTACAAAATTCTCAACTCTTCTCTACAAAATTTTGCTAATTCTCAAAAGAAGATTTTGCTTTTGCTTTGGATTCTACCCGGTCTTCTGCTCTCCAGACTCCAGTCTCCACGCAACAGTAGCTGAGCCAGCAACATCAAATTTTCTTTACTTCTAATCCCTCCAAATTCTTTACTTCTAATCCCTCCATTTTTGGGTTTTGGTTTTTGTGGGTTAAGGGTTTTATTCAAATTTTTAATAGTAAAATGGAAAATATTGGTAATATTGGTACTCATGATTATATCCCTAGTATGGAGTCAGATAATCCTCAAAATACCCCAACAAATACTTCACAATCCACAGCCACAAAAAAACCTAGGAAACAAAGTTCTTGGGTTTGGGAGCATGTTACATTAGATCCTATAGATCAAACTAGGTGTTACTGTAATTATTGTAATACTACATACACATGTCCTATGGGAGGGGGTGTAAGTCATATATCTAGACATTTACAAAACAGTATATCAAAACATAATAAAGATGAAAATACAGATTTAAAACAATCAAAAATACAAGTAGGATCTAGTGGTATAATTAATTGGAAATATAATACAGAAGAAGTTAAGGAAGAAATAACTAAATTTATAATACAAGACGAACAACCATTTTCTTTTTCTGAAAATAA
>JAMKQA010047140.1:0-23563 GCA_024699735.1 Posidonia australis | reverse complement strand
TATATATATATATATATATATATATATATATATATATATATATATATATATATATCAAAACATAAGATAACCGAACCTGGGCTCAGGGCACTAGATCAGCAGACAGAAAAAACTAGTCGGTCGACCGAAAATCCCTGATTCGGCAAACCGAAAACGTACAATCAACCGAAAACCCATGATTCGACAGACCGAAAACATTCGATCGACTAAAAACTCCTAATTCGACAGACCAAAAATGTTCGATCGACCAAACCAGAAATTGAGGGGACAATTTGCAATAAAAACGGCATACCAAAATAATTCGGCATGCCAAACCAAGCGACTGTCGGGCAACCAGAAATGGGACCCAAAGCCCAATCCTGCAAACCACAAATCCAAACCATGAAAGCAATATATCAAAATGAAGATCTCAACGAGATCTTCCAAACCAGACAAACAACACTGAAATCCATCAAGTTGATCTCGAGAAAACCATAGAAAACACGAAGGGGACACTATT
This sequence comes from Posidonia australis, assembly GCA_024699735.1. Classification (NCBI taxonomy): domain Eukaryota; kingdom Viridiplantae; phylum Streptophyta; class Magnoliopsida; order Alismatales; family Posidoniaceae; genus Posidonia; species Posidonia australis. The sequence continues at coordinate 23,064 of JAMKQA010047140.1, read as the reverse complement.
CTCCCCTAACCATAGATACGGCCATAAATGGCCCACAAACGCACAATAAATCTTATAAAATTTACTACAATTACCAGCACACTAACATGCACCTATGGTACAAATTTGGAATCAAAATAAAATCTATGGGGTGTTGTAACCATGCCGTCGAGAATGGCAAAAATATATATGCCAAAGTCGGCCAAGTCACGGCAAAAATAAAATATGCAGATGCAGGAGTCGCCACCTAGTCTATTCAAATGGAAGACAAGGAAAACCATATAACATGAAAATCATGCAAAACAATAAAAGAAAAGTCTTCGTAAACCAGAAATGTGGGTAAGGATCCCTATTACGCATGAGGAAGGTATTAGGCACCCTAGTGCGCCCGATAAATCGGTCTTCTATTGGTTTCTCTTTTGCTGATGGAATGTCGGCTTTGCAGCCTTTGCTGTACGCCTGAAGGCGATATGCCATGCCATGCTAATGAGTGTGGTGTCTAAAATATAGGTGCATGATGTGTAGGGGAGTGTCCTAATGCTCAGAAATATCGCTCTCATGCTGGGCCAAGTGTTGATGCAAGAATATTGCACAATAAGATCAAAGATCTAATATCTTGAGCGATTTATCATCGTTGCCTTGCTATATGCCTAATGCAATCTAAAATGCATGAAAATAGTTGAAAAGCATAGTTGTGCCTTCCTAATGCATCATGGAAGAAAGCCAAAGAAAACCCAAAAGCAAATTGTGTCGGGAAAAGCATGTTAAAACCATATAAAACCTGCTATGTACTACTAAAAACATGCCAATGTGCCTATTTGGTGCGTCAGACTGGTGCTCCAGTCTGGTGCGCCACCTATGTGCGTCTAGGTGGGCCAGGAAAATGTGCTGATGGAAAACAGAAAACTATGCAAAGCCAAAACACCAGAGAATGCATTCTGGAAAAGTATGCAGTGTGAAATCCTTCTGTAAAACTCGGAAATCATGCCTTTAAAGTGAAAGAAGTGCAAATGCAATATCTATGGACCTTGTGCTCAAGGGCCAGTAGCCTCACTCAAGGTCCGACCTATTTTGTGCTAAATGAGGGATGCAGGATTCAACCATGCCACTGGATCATGGGCTGATACACAAGGTTCTCCACGTAGGAGTAAAGTGTAACCAGCCTACCAGATTCTAGCCAAGGACTGAATATCCAAGAGGAGAAAACAATTGGAAAACGATCTGGTTAAAACTGAAAACATGCATGTGAAATCTTTAAATATCAGAGAATCAGCCATAAAAGAATCAAGCTCAAAGCCTTCGATAAAGCCATGCAAACAAAGATGTCAATGTGAGTGCTCTGCTCTCTAACCAGTCTGGTGCACCTGCTTGGTGCGCCAGAGTGGTGCTCTGGTTTGGTACGCCTGAGTGGTGCACCCTAGAGAATCTGGATTAGATTGCGATCTGATCCAGAATCTATCCCAGAAAAGAGATGGGTGATTCATGGTAATTCAGATGGATTTATGCCATTGTTAAAAGCTGAAAACATGATGGGATGCACGTGGTCGAAAGCCATCTTATTAATCATGTAATTAAAACTAAAATGAGTTGATCGGTTCATGTATGAAAATATGCAAAGTGCCAGGAGCAAACATGAAATGGGTAAACCCAATCAGAACACATGCAAGCTATCCTATCTCTACTGCATGATTTAAACATTTAGATGCTTAGCATGGATTCATGTGCAAAGAAACAATAAGAAAAAGACAGCTTATATACAAACATGGTGCAGATTTTTATGCTAAAAGAAAGGTAAGCATGCTTAAAAATGAGAGCATAGATTAACATGGAGAACATTTTACAAAACAACGAGAAAAATCACTACTGAAATCTCATAAATATATGACGAAAAACAAAACATATATAAGCTTCTAGCATGCCTTATTCCAATGTAAAAGAACAAGAAATAAAAATAGAAAAGTGAGAAGGCCTACCTTGCCCTGGATGTTTCTTCGAAAGAAGACTCAAGATAATAAGCTCCTTGACGCTTTGGAAGGGCTGAGGATATCTCTGGATGCAAGACGAAAGCTAAGATCTCAAAGGGACAGCTGCAGAATTCTGGTTGCAATTCTGTATCTTCAACTTTTTCTAATCCCCCCAAATGGCTACCTATAGGTGTCTATTTATAGGAATTTCTCAAGGGTAACTCATGGAATGCAAGGGGCCTCGTAGACGAAAAGCCTAGAAGATTCCATGGCATATTCGTTGCTAGAGGTAACAGCCAAGGGAGGTGGAAAGCCAGCAGCCAGCAGCTAGAAAAGTGGCTGTGCGCCAGGTTGGTGCGCCAGGTTGGTGCTCCAACTATGTGCGCCACCTATGTGTGCCAAGTAGGTGTGCTAGCTAGGTGTGCCAGGTAGGTGTGCTTGCTAAGTGTGCCAGGTAGGTGTGCTGGCTAAGTGCTCTCCCCTACTTGTCTAGATTTCTAATTGGGCTGCAGGCTTGCTATGGGCTTGGGGTTTGTTCAAGGGTCAGCCACATCCAAAGCAACATCTGGAAAATTATCAATGAGTAACCTCAAAATTGGGGTGTCTACAGGTGCGTACCTCCACCGAAGATGCAACGACGCGAGATGGACGGCGACGCTCCTCCTCCAGCCACAAGCTGCTTCTCTCCTCCATGTGACGACAGCAACTGCATCCTCCTCCTCCCCACTATCTCCCTCTCTCTCTCTCTCAAGCCTCACTCCCTCTCACCTCCCCTCTCTCTTTTCTATCCCTCTCCCACGCACGGAAGGAGAAGAAGAAGAAGAAGAAGAGGAGGAGGAGGAAGGGGTTGGGTTGGGGCCCAGGGAAGAGAAGAAAGAAAAGAAAGAAAGGAAGGAAAGGAATGAAAAAGAAGGGAAGGAAAGAAAGGAAGCCGCAAGCACTCAGCCAAACAACGCGACCTTCCACGTCTACGTGACTCATGCCACTAAGGACCTTCCACCAAACCTCCATGGCCTAGGAGATGCCTAGAAAATTCCTATGAAAGCTAGCGCAACACCTGAACCACACCATGCTAAAAGGCCAGAAACCCACAATCCAAGCGTCAGACACCACTAAGAACGTGTCCCACATTAGGCATTGGGACCCTTAAAGCCTAGCATGCCTAAATTTCACCTTAATTATCTGGCCAAAGCACCACTCCTAAAACCTGGTTTGTTACAACCATTTCTCAAGGTCATTGAAAAACTCTCTGGTAGTAGTCTCTTTAGACATAGTACCCTGAAAACTTTCTAGAATGGCACACCTATTGATTATCAAACTTAGTTTATTGTAATCCTCCAACATTTCATAAATTTTCTTGTCCTCAGTCAAACTGTCAGACTCTAAAGTAGGGGCATGTTCCATCCTAAGGGCTAAATTGAGATTCATGCAAGTACTATCATGACATTCTCTTTTCAATATTTGAAATTGACGCCATTAAGCATTGGAATTGAGTTTATGTTGGCATTAATTGAGGTAAATGCATTTATTGAATAAATTTAAAAATCATAAGAATAGTTAGTCCATGGTAAATCATATTAATATTTAAGAATAAAGAAATAAACAAATAAATTCAACTGATGGTGGGACCCATTTCAAGATACCTAGCGCAACATCAACATTTAGTCTTTGGATAGAAATGTCAACTTGAAAGTGGTATGCTTCATTGTAGTAATCAAATTCTAATCATTAGTCTTGTCATGTAACAAGTCATCCTTTCGGTCGACTAGTTACCCACATGGCACAACTATATAATTGTCATGAATTTATTACCACAAGTGTACTTCATGTTCGACTAAATAGTAATCTTCCTTTGGGCCGATTACTATTCGCATGAATCTCAAATAAACTCATATCTTTCTATCTCAAATAGACTAATCTAGGAAAGAGAGCCTACTTTGGTAGGATGTTGCTTTAATCAATCTACTCTTAATAGAAGATAATTAATTATCGATCACCAATAATGAATTTATTTGATCCTAAAGTTCATGGTCTAACTATTAATCCTTAAGGTATGGTAAATGATGTTCAATTAACTTAAAATAAAAGTTAATTCTAACATAAACAATATATTAACCATGCAAATACATTTTAGATAAAATGCCAAAGTTCAGGGACTAAATAGTAAAATTCTAGAAAATCCAGGACTAAATGAATTTTATAAAGTTCTCATGGGTTTTACATTAAATCAGATGTCATTATAGAGTTTTCCTGAATTAAAATAAAAACTCCAATAAAGAGCACAAATACAAGGACTACTAAGCAAATATTTCAAAATAACTAATTCGATAGTTAAATGAATCTAACCTGGATCCGATTACCCAAAAAATCAAAAGCCCTATCTAGCTTTAGAAACATGATGCCTGAAGAGAGGCAATGGCAAGGCAACAAACGACGGCCATATTGCCACTAGGTGGGTGCCTCCTAGGCACCCAAATGGTGTTTCGATGCCACTCAGTCACCCAGTCGGCCTGATCTAACGTTGATCGAAAACCAGATCAAGAATATGCCATATTTACATGATTTCGTTATATAAAAAACATAACATCAGGGTTTTTCATACACGAAACACTAAGGAAGAGGAAAAACCAATGATTTTCAACATGATTTGTATCAAAACATAATAATCCATGATGAAATAACATGATTAGGCTCTGATACCATTTGTTAAATTCAAATCTCAAAATATTCACACAAAAAAGATTATATCAAAAATTATTTCAAGATCTAATCATGTGTTTTAAGATTTGTTTTTGTCATAATCATCATGAATAAGTGTTAATGCAGAAGCATATTGGCATGAAGGAATTGTGAAATCTCTCCTACTCTGGCATAGATCTAATTTTCCAAACCACCAAGCTCCTCTTGTTATTTTTCCTTAAGATAGGGGTTAGGGACCATGACCCAATTATATAGGAAGATATGATATAGCATATTTTCAATCTAGCCCATCAACAAATGAAAAAGTGCCCTTATGGTCTCTACACATATATCAACCTACATCACTTAAGATGCCAATTGGCTCGACTCAAAAAACCCAAATAGATAACTATTATGAGCCTAATCAGAAAATAGCCTACAATATTTTAATTGATTTTATATTGACTCATACATATTGCTGGATTTAATCCAACATTTCTTTATTGCTAGTACCTTACTTTCTTGTAGTACATTGATTTGCTCCTTCTTACACATATTGCTATGATTTTCTAGCATAGAATATTCGATGTCTAGGTACATAGTAGTATTAAGCATAGAGAACTTAGGAATTTAGTTTGCATGTGAAATATTAATTTCTTCATAATTATTTAGACTAAAGCTGAATCTTTCTCCCAATCTACTTTAAGAAACATTGGTGCTGGTAGGCTTAGCAAGTGGGAGTTCCTACCCTCCCAAGGTTTATCTAGAGACATTTTGATGGACTAGGATGACACATCATCTTCCAAAATGGAGGATTATCATGGTAATTTCTCTTTATCTATCAAATTTAGAAATTATTCAGATTCTTTTGAATGGTGGCTCATGGGAGTATATGGACCATGTGCCACATCGTCAAAAGTTCATTTTCTAGCAGAATTTAGACACTTATAGACCTTTGTAGGTGAAAGTTGGGTCATTGGTGGGAATTTCAATATAACTAGATTCTCTCATGAAAGATCAAATAAGTCCTACTATACCCCCTTGGTAGCTAACTTTAATAAGTTTATTATTGAAGCTAGTGCAATTGACTTTTCCTCAAATAACTACTCTTTCACTTGGTCGAACTTCCAAGACAAAGAAAAACTAATTAAACTAGACTATTTTTTATCTCTCCTACTTGAGAATCTCATTACTCTAGTTTCATCTACTCTAGCAAATCTAGAAAAGTTTTAGATCACATCCCAATTTGTCTTGACACCAATCTAATACGATAGGGACCTTTTTCTTTTAGATTCTACAGATCTTGGCTTTATAATGAAGGCTTTGATAATCTTGTCTAGGATTATTGGAATTCTTTTTCTTCTAATGTAGACCCTATAGATAGACTATCCTATAAAATTAAAGTTACTAAAGTAGCTATTAAGGCTTGGCTACTTATACACTGAGATTATTATAAATCAAGGTTGGTGGAAATTGAATACATGGTACAAAGGCTAGATGCCCTGGATGAATTAGCCCCTTATCCCTCTCTGAATGGCAACAAAAACATGCCTTGAGACATGAACGTTTCAACATACTTCTCCACCAGAAAATCTACTGGAGACAATGCTTTTGTATCTAGTGGCTAAGAGTAGGCGACCTAAACACCTCTTTGTTTCATAAAATTATTAACTCTAGGAGAAGGAAAAATACGATCTCCTCCCTTATCATTGATGGAGTTCATTCAGAATCCCCACAATCTATTTGTAATTCCATCAATGATCACTTCTTCACTCTTTTCAATAAGCCTTCCACTCTTGTGTTTACCTTAAATTGGGATTCTTTACTACCTACCAAATTAATAAATCTTTCTAAAATTGAAGGTACTTTTTCAGAGGAAGAAATTCGAAACAATGTCTTTTCCTTGCTTGGAGAAAACTCTCGAGGCCCAAATGGCTTCTCTCTCTATTTCTATCATAATTTTTGGGATTTGATTAATGGGGATCTTTTTGAAGTGTTCCAATTTCTCCACCAATATGATGATATAGAAGTTCCTAAATTTATCAATCAAACCTTCATTACCCTCATCCTAAAAAAGCTAAATGTAGAGAAAGTACAAGATTATCGTCCTATCAATTTCTCAACAGTAGCTACAAAATAATATCAAAATGCTTAGCATCTAAGCTAGGACCGATCCTTAACATTCTCCTAGATAGCTCATAAAATACCTTTCTCTGAGGCTACAATATTAATGATTGTTTTATTATTGCACAAGAAACCCTCCATCTTCTTCACTCGTCTCACTCACAAGGAGTCATGATAAAATTGGACTTCGAGAAAGCCTTCAACAATATTAATTGGGACTTTCTGCTGAATACCTTAGTCGATTTTCGGTTTGGCAATAAATGGATTTCTTATATTAGAATGTGCATCTACATTGCTAAATTCTCTATTTTTGATAAATGGATCACCTAAAGGCCATTTTGTTGCCTATAATGGTCTTAGACAAGGGGATTCTTTACCTCCTCTTCTATTTATATTAGTCACCTACATTCTTAGTAGGATGCTTTGTCTAGGAAAAGAAAATAACTTGATAAATGGGATTAGATTCCCTAATAATGGGTCTGATATGCTAAATATTTGTCTCCATCAAATGAGTGTCTTATAAACCTTAAGAGAATACACTATTGTTTCCAAGCTTGCTCAAGTTTGAAAATAGATGTGCTAAAGATCCAATATGTCAATGACACCTTACTTTTCCTTTCTCCTTCTCATGAATGCCTCATAAAACTCAAGAATATGCTTTGTTATTACCAAGCCTGCACAAGTTTGAAAATAAACTTCCATAAATCCTCTCTTACTGGGATTGAATTCTCTGATGAACTATTTGAGCCATATAGCTCAATGCTAGGGTGTGTATAAACTCCTCTTCCCATAACATATCTTAGCCTCTCCCTTTGTAACGACCTAGGTTTTAGGAGTGGTGCTTTGGCCAGATAATTAAGGTGAAATTCAGGTGTGTTAGGCTTTGGGGGTCCCAATGCCTAATGTGGGACATGTTTTTAGTGGTGTCTGAGGCTTGGATTATAGGTTTCTGGCCTTTCGGCGTGGTCATACCTTCTGCCGAACAATCGCCTCAGTCTGTTGGTCCCCAACGCAAATAGAAAGCATCGAAAAACTCTTTCTAAATCCATTTCCAAATCTTTACTTTTTTCATTCCAAAACTCTCTTTTTGGAAAACCATTTCAAAACCATTAAATGTCCTTTAAAACTCAAACAACATTGTACCCAACAACAGCACGGAAACCAAAGGTCGAGAAACCACAAACAAAACACAACCTTGACAGCTCTCCTCTTAGGCCCAGGCAAAAGCACATTGGGAGCATTTGGGTTCACGAGCACTACGCTCAATCCATGACCACAAGCTAAGAAAACACCAACAACAAAGCAAACACAACCAGAACTCACACACTCTAGCGCCAAGTGTAAGACACCTACTAGCTTGTGTCCCTCGGGAGCACGGCCAGATCGGCTCTAACACCTAGAACAGTGCCACTGAATACTCCATTCAGTGAACCGCACACAAAACCACACAAATCCTAGACCTAGGGACGCTATCATTATCCCTAAAGTCCAGTCTAAACCATCTGGGGAAAGAATCTACTAATTCTAAATCATTTCATCTTTTATTCTACCCATACCCCAGGTGAAATCTTGCTAATTCGTTTTTAGGCAAACCCTAGACCATTCTAATGATTATCCTAGTCATTTATGCCATTATATTTAACCCCCCCAGATTAATATATATATATATATATATATACATATATATATATATATATATATATATATTAATCAAAACATAAGATAACTTAATGCAGGATCAGGGCCTGAACCAGCAGACCAAAATGGAACGGTCGACCAAACTTGGGCTCAAGGCACCAAATCGGTAGATCGAAAAAACCACTCGATCGACCGAAAACCCCTGATTCGGCAGACCGAAAACGTTCGGTCAATCGAACCAGAAATTCTGTCAACACCCAAGACTCCCAGAACGGCACACCAAATAAATTCGGTTGACCGAACCAAGGGTCGAGGGGACAATCTGCAATAAAAACGGTCGAACCAAGCGACTGCAGGGCAACCCAAAACGGGACCCAAAGCCCAATCCTGCGAACCACCAATCCAAACCATGCAAATAATATATCAAAATGAAGATCTCAACGAGATCTTCCAAACCAGACAAACAACACCGAGATCCATCAAGCGGATCTCGAGAAAACAATAGAAAACACAATGGGGATACTATTCACCCCAAACCATAAATATGGCCATAAATGGCCCACAAATGCACAATAAATCCTATAAAATTTACTACAATTACCAACACACTAACATGCACCTATGGTGCAAATTTGGAATCAAAATAAAATCTACGGGGTGCGTATCTCAACCAAAGACGCAGCGACATGGACGGCGACGCTCCATGTCCAACCACGAGCTACACCTCTCCTCCATGCAACAACGGCAGCGGCTGCATCTTCCTCCTCCCCACCATCTCCCTCTCTCTCTCTCTCTCTCTCTCTCAAACCTCTCTCCCTCCTGCCTCCCCTCTCTCTTTTCTCTCCCTCTCCCACACGCAGGAGAAGAAGAAGAAGAAGAAGAAGAGGAGGAAGGGGGTGGAAGGGAAGGAAAGAAAGGAAGCCGCAAGCACGAAACCCAACCACGCGACTTTCCACATCCACGTGACTCATGCCACCAGGGCCAGCCACCAAACCTCCGTGGCCAAGGAGAAACCCATAAAACTCCTATGAAGGCTAGTGCAGCACCCGAACCACAACACGCCAAAAGGCCAGAAATCCACTATCCAAGCATCAAACACCACTAAGAACGTGTCCCACATTAGGCAATGGGACCCCCAAAGCCTAACATGCCCAAATTTTGCCTTAATTATCTGACCAAAGCACCACTCCTAAAACCTAGGTCGTTACACCCTTATTTTTCTAAAAGCCTCCCACGATGGTTGGGCAATAGTTCTAGACCAACTTAATGCTAGATTGAATTGTTGGAAATGTAGATATCTCTCTCATGAGGTCCGTATTACATTACTAAACTCGGTTCTATCTACCATCCTAACTTACTACCTATCAGTTCTTTACCTTCCTATCAAGATTGAAAAAGAATTGATGAAATTCATAAGCATTTTCTTTGGAATTCAAATTCATCTGGTGGTATGGGGTATCACTTAGCCAAAGGCAAAACATTTGTAGAAAGAAGCAACATGATGGTCTTGGGATAATAAATATCTAGATTTTTAATATTGCACTTAAATGCAAGATCCTTTGGAATCTTCTATTGGACAAAGGCAAACTTAAATGGTGTCGTCCTTTTAGAAGTAAGTATCTTTACCATAATGATTTTAGGGCAATCCTTAACTCTACTTCCAAGAACGTGCTCCCTCTCTGGAAGGAATTAAAATCTTTCTTTGTAATAGTAAATAATTTTAGCTCTTATATAGTTAATAATGGCAATTCCATTATCTTTTGGGAATGAAGATGGATAGATAACACTCCGCTAAAATTTATCTATCTTGATCTTTACTTCTTAGTAAAGAACAAAAAATAGTCCCTAGCTAAAATGTTATTAGCATATCATGATGGAGGGACAGACCTGTTCAACTTCTACCAGAATCATCTCTCTTTCTCTTTTACCCCTCCTCAACATCATCTTAAACTCTATCCTCCTCTCATTTAAGGAAGACACTATCTTTTGGATGCTGTCTGAAAGTAAAGAATTCAATGTCAGAAGCTACTATGGTATTCTAAATGATGGTGGTTTAAGATCAATATTTAAAACAAGCATTTGGAAATGTGTAACTCCTTTAAAGGTTAAAATAATTACTTAGCTTGTTTTCAATGATAAAATATTATCTCAAGCTAATCTAGTGAAATAGGTTGGACAGGTCCATTGCATTGTGATATTTGTTGTTTCCATGAAGAATCAGTTACCTACATTTTCTTTCATTGTTCCATTGCAAAAGCTATATTGAATTTTTACTTACATAATGCTAATAATCATTTTTCCCTTATAAATTTATCTCAAACTTTTTCTTTTAAGCATTTCTTTAAATTTTATATCAATAAGAAGGGCTAATCACCCTTGTTTTAGCTACTATTTGGTGTTTTTGGTTATATCGCAATGATGTTCATTTCTGCAATAAAAGAAGAAATATTTCATCATTATTTCACCATATTATGTCTCTAACAATTTTTTGGTTAAATAATATGATTACTAGACAAGGTGCTAAAGCTTCTTCAAAGTAGGTTTACTTCCACCACATGCAATGTAATTAGGACTTAAATCATAATGCTCATGGGAACAATAATGCAACCAATCCTATTGGAATCTCTACTGACCCTACTCCTCCTAATGTAGATCACTCCTTAGGTGAAGCTATTCAACCAAATGAACCAAATGAGCAGGAAGAATGGGGATTCATGGAGGAGGATACTAATACCCAATAGCCATCATTGGATTGCATCATTATCTATTGCTAGAGATTTTTCTTCTTCGTTGGGCTGTAGTTTACATTTCCCCAAAATCGTATGCAAAGTTTTGGTTTCTTGGGTTCTCTTTTGAGTTATGTTTAAATTCAACCCTACTCCTTTTGATGTCTTTTTCTTACCGGATCCTATTTGAACTATCTTTTCTTATCTTGCTATTGTTTTTTCTACCCTCTTAGGGGAATATACTCTTGTATCTTGTTGCTTGGTGGTGGTGCCCATAGCCAAGTTTTAGCTATTTATAATATCTAACGTTTACAAAAAAAAGACTAAAGCACACAAACAAAGCACAATAGGAGTCCAGAGGGTGACCATCAAACAAAGAACCATGTAGTTGCAAGACATTTTCATCGGTAGCAAGAACACACAGATAATGAGAAGTAGGAGTATAAAGGGTGATCAATAGGCAAATAACCAATAGCTATGTTGCACGTCCAAGCACAACAGTAGTGACCAAAGGAGAAGGAAACTGCAGCTAATCCATCATTCCTCTAGGTCATTAAAGAGATCGTCATTTTCTAAACCAATAAGTGGACTTGCAGGATCCCACCTAGATCCTAAGGTTGTAGTAGTCATAGAAGCTGGAGTAGCAGCAACTAGAGCATCATCATTGAATCAAAGAAAGGGAGAAGGGTGACAATAGCTTCATTGATAATTTTCATCTTTGTGAGGTTTAAGGATCTACCCACAAAATAGCATGGGAAATAGTTTCATCAATTAAATTAACAGATCTAAAAGTTGTACCATTGAAAATCTAATTATGACATATTTTCTAAATTAGCTTCAAGAGAGTCATGATAGTTATGGACTAAGCAAAAGTATGAAGTGCAAATTTATTAAGATTGGTCAAGTAGAAAATTTGATCAATGGGAGTGATGCTAATATTGTAGTCAATAAAAAAGTTCCAAATGGGTGCAAGCATGGGGCAAAGCTTGAAAAGATATAAGCATTCTTGAAAACAAGTGTCATCTTCACTTTTTCTATTTTTTCCAAAATTCCTTGGTGGCTAAGGTTGTGTTTAATTCAAATTCTAGTTTATGACTTTTCCATAGAATCTGATTTCTGACTAAAAGCTCACTCACCCTAGATTTTAGTTTTTGTCAAATTTATAACACATAAGTTATGGAATAGAAGTTGGTATCAGTAAGCTTCTAACTTATGAATGTAAAACAACATATTATATATAAATTTGATAGAAAGAAGAAGCCTCATCCTATTGCCCTAGAAGGGGTCCCAACTTTGGCACCTCTGTCTCGTTCTACTGCTCCTTCCTCCCCCCATGCAAACTACTCTTAGGCGCATGAGGATTCTATCACTCCTGCTTTGGGACAATGGTAGACCATAGTCAGCTAGGAGACTATCATCAAACCTACTTCAGTGACCACATTTCGAGCTCCAGAGGTGCCACCTGTTGTCCCTTCCCAAGGCTTTCTTGTTTTAGGAATCTAGTCTACTATGGCTGCCACTCTTATAGGGTCACTCTTTGTTGCCTCTTCTACTCTCATGCCCCCTCTAGCATCTGTGCCCCTGCCTTCTGGCATGCCTATCGATGGATCCTCTGCCATGTAGGCACAGCATCTGATGGCTCTTGCATAGAAGCTACAGGGCATGGCTCTTTTTCTTGATCTTGCTTCGGTCCCCTTTTTCCAACCCTTGAGGTTTTGGTGCACCCCACCTAAGCTCCAAAAGATCACTTCACTACAGTCCCACCCTCACCAACGCCTCAGTTCCTCATAGCTCTAGCGATGTGGGCATCTTCCTTGCCTCTTGCAGTCATACGACACTTTGCTTAGCATGCACCTACATCACCTAGTGGCCAAGCATTCGGTTCGACAAGAGCACAACATCCCTCGAGCCCATTGCTCGATGCCGTGCAAGTAAAATAGTTGTTGCTCCTACACCTTGCACCACACACTACACTATTGATGTGGATTTTTGAAGGGTGATTGATGGAGAGTTGTTGCCGTGTTCACTCACTTTGATAACTCTTATGATCACCACTTGTCCTTTCTTATGTCGGTGACAAGATGCCTTGCAAGAGATGGGTGGTTGTGATGGATGTGGGTTCTCAGTTCATTGGATCAACAACAGGACGTCGTCCAACGGCTCTAGTGCTATGTAGTATCCTTCCTTTCAAAACAAATACGGATTAGACCTAGGTGTAGTAAACAAAATAAGAAATAGAAAACAAACATCATGAATAAATGAATCTGACACTAACCAGGGGGCAGTTCCCCACATGCATATGCCATGGGCTATTATATGAATGCAAAGTTTTTTCTTATGAGAAAATAATGAATAAAAATGGAAGATACTCCCTTCATCCTCGTACGCTATGGAGTGGATGGAGGAAGTGGAGGCACAAATGGAGCTCTGGAAGCTAGGGATCTTTGGGATCTAGGGTTTCACGAAGAATTTCAATAGAGTAGGGTTATAGATCTCTCAGAATCTCAACAACAAAACCTCTCTCCCCTTTTTGGATTGCTTCCCTTAGGATTTAAATGAGCCTTCCCTTCAACTGATGACCTAGGGGGTCTATTTATAGTATTTCGGGGGCCAGATCTAGTCAAGGATGCGTGGGGGATCTAAGGGCCAGGATTAAATCATTTAATTGGCAAAAATACCTTCTGGAACTCGTTGGCTATGAGATTGGTGGCGATCCTGTTGACTCGGTTGTTGTGACTCAGCACCCAGATGGCACCTATTTGCCACGTCATCAAGTCACCAGTCCCACCAGCGTCGACTGACCAAAAGGCACAATTTTGAAAATTTAAATTCCAAAATATCTTTATTTCAATTTTTAAACCCATATAACCAGGTCACATGGTTGAAAAATCGTCTTCATAAAAATAGGGTTTTTAAATGATTCCAAATTTAATTTTAAACTTAAAAGTTAAGACAATTAAATTTGAAATTTTAAATATGCAATAATTACAAGAGAAATTAGTTTAAAATGGTTAGATATTTTGTATATTATTAAGTCATTCGAATTTCAATAACTTTTTGAAATTATTTAGCATTTATGATGATTTATATGATATGCACATTTATATGTGAGAAAATTATAGAAATTATTATGATTATGGGAAAAACCATGATAATATTTATAAATGTCCCATATATAACATTAAAGCCTTGGATGACAAAATACATGGAGAGAGAACTCCAGAATAACCATCGCCTATTGATGTGGTGCTTCGACACCACGTCGCCTCTTATAGTAGCAACGAGATCAGTTGCATATTAGCCTAGCGATATCTTGTCTTTTTTGCACTTTACCCTTGTCTTTTATGTTAATCTACAGAGATTCCTTAAAATGTTCGGAAAATACTCAGAAATCACACGAAATCATAAAAACATCTTCTTTAAACTCAAAGTACTCAAATCTATCACCAATTTGAGTAAGGTTAGAGTATTAGCTTTGCCACAGCTAATGACTTACACCAAAGCATCTAATGGACTCAAGCTTGCCACTAGCTCAAGCGTGTTAGCTCTACCACGGCTAATCCCCTTGAAAGTAAAATCAAGAATGTTTTTGAAGAAAATCATGAAAAGTCTGGAGAATCGGTCAGAAATCCTTTGCCACGTCATCTAGGGTACCTCAAAGGTTCTTATCCTAGATGGACTCTAGGAAATGCAAAAATGGGATATCTACATGCACAGCATGGTGTCTATCCATCTTTGCATTAGATACAGGCCCTTGCATGCATCACACCACTGCACTCTGTACTATTGCACGGGTATGCTGGCCCTCACGCTTCTACACTAGGAAGCATGAGGGTGGATCCAAAGGAACGCACACGCAACCCATAAAGCATACGTGACACCCGCCTCAGCTGCAATATCATTGATAGTAGTGACCTCAAATGCCCTCCTTACCAAGGTCGATGATCTAAAGAAGGCACTTTATCAAGTGCAAGGCAGGGATCGCCAACCCTACCAATTCTAGGACCTCTGTTACTTTCCAAAGGCATCACACCCTTTGAATTTTCACATCCTAGAATTTGAGAAATACAAAGGTAAAGGCTATCCAATATCGCATTTGAAGGCGTTCTACGGAGACCTTGTGCAGCTTTAGGGCAACAAGAGGCTTTGGATCTGCCTATTCTAGAAGAGTCTGACAGGGCCAACACTCAAGTAGTATACATCCCTCGACATGGCCACTATCAAGATTTGGAATGATGTTAGCTAGGCATTCCTGGAGTAGTATACATCCCTCGACATGAGGATCTTGTCGCAAGCTCGTAGAAGCCACATGAGCCATTTGGTGAGAACGTTGATCACTAGTGTGCACTAGCCTCCCAAGAGAAGAATAGGCTCTCTAACGAGGAGTCTATCAAGATCATCATCAGGGGAGTGCAATTGACAACTGAGACTCTACTTAACATTCAACTCATCACATCCTTTGCATCTTTGATTTGGGCCAATGCTTGCATGGAAAACTCATTGTGAAGTGGGCACTTCCCTAGACTCACTACGTTCGCTAGCTCGGCCACCACCTCAGGCAACAACTACAGCAACAACAACAACTTTGGCACCAGTTACTCCAAGAAGGTAGTTGTTGCTTACGTCGAGCCTTTTGTAGAATCTTTTGTCGCTTACATCGAACCTTTTGTAGAGCCTATCGAGGTAGCAAGTCAGCCTAACCTAGGTCAATTAGCATTTGTATCTAGATCTTCACACACTCAGCACACACCCTCCACCATCGAGTCGGTGCATCATGTCGCACCAACTCTGTAAGGACAGCAATCAGGGCAAAAGCAACCTCATCGCACTGAAAGCGACTACACTCTTCTTGTTGAGCCATTGAGCATCGTTCTCCCCAAGGTTGAGTCATTTCTAAGGCTCCCAAAGCCTCATCTACTACTAGTTCCTATCCCACAATGGTATGACATGAGCGCATATTGTAGCTTTCATTGTCGTGCCAAGCATTCGACTGATAGTTGCATCACTTTGTGGGATGTCGTTCAGAACTTTATCGACTGCAAGGTAATCAGTATTAGCTTGTAGGAGGCAGGGCATGCACTAACACCTACACTGACGCACCAGGACTAGCTTGGCACATCCTTGCCTAAGTTTTCAAGCTCTAAGGATGTCGTAGCCTTGGGGTTCTTCTTCTTTTCCCTTATTCCCTCCGATTCCAGCACTTCCTTGATGAATCTTGTTGATTTCATTAGTCCAATTCCCTCTTCTGTTCCCGTGTTCCTGTAGGGGGCTTAGCCCATAGTTTGCCTGCTTATTGTGCACCAACCTAACATTGAGAGTGCCAAAGCCTTAGACCACGGTAACAGACACAAACCAATAGTTTCAGCAAACCTACCAGTAATCTATTTACCCCCAACAACCTCGATCATCTTAGCAGCCTTAGCCGTATAGCTTGAATAATCAGTAGTTCCCACTAGCACAGTCAGTAGTAGCAAAATAGCTAGCAAGAAGGACCAAATCATATCCTTTTTTCTATTTCTCTGTTTCTTCTCTTGTTTCATCATAAAAGTAAAACACAAAAAAATCAAAATAACATAAAAACAAAATAGAATCAAAAATCAAAAAAAAAATCAAAAAATTTATAAAATAGAAAATCAAAGAAAAAAAGAATCAGAAAACAACAAAAACAATATCATGCATGTCAATAATCTGTCTGATGACGAAAATCAAAAAGCTAGCCTGCATTGGAGTAGAGTGCCCCTCCTTAGTTGACACTACCTAGACAACTAGGTCAGTGAGGGAGCCACCACCTTACAAGAGCCAAATGAAATGTCCAAACTCCGCACTGATATTACACCTCCAAGAGGGTGATAAAATGCTAGGGTGATTGAGTGAGTGAGAAAAGAAAATATACATCTGAATGGGCATAAAAGAACAAAGAAGATAGAAGGAGAAGATAGAAGTTAGCCCAAGAGCGAGTCATGTGGTGTAGCTCTACCCCTACCATACCTTGGAGAGGAGTCAAAGCGTGCACTTAGGAATCCCACACCTTTAAGGGACTAGCCCCCCTCCTACAAGAAAAGCATCCAGCCCAGACCAAGTGCATATTACCTCCAAGTCAGGGATAGGACAAATCCATGTGTCTATGAGGGAGCAAAAGAAAATCAAGAATTTCAAAAGAGTAAGTAAAGGACCCTAAAAAGTCTAGCATGGAGCTCGGTCCATCACACCACCTTACACAGCGAGCCTGAGCGCCACCACTCACCCAATGAGAGCCACCCATAGCTTGTGAGTCTCAGTAGGGTCTATTGAGTTGAGGGTGCCCTCCTCCTTTTTAGTAGGCATGAAGCTTTCCAACATAGCTGGGGGAAAACTGCAATAAAAACCGCTCTTAATCAATAAAACACATCTACTTGCTAAAACTGTAAAAATCATGCATCATCAATTAGCCTACTTGCTTGCAATAATAAAATCCACCCCCTACTGATCACTCACCTAATCAATTAACTTTCTTGCTTGAGCAACTTTGCATGTGTTTGCATCGCCTTGCAGGTCTTCACTGAGCGTCTTCAACCAAGGACATTTCAATTGTTTTTTTCTCAGAGTGCACATGCATCAAAGGCACCTATCAATGCATAGGCTACATAGATTTGCCGAATTAGTAACATGGCAACAATCTCCCCACAATCAGTCAAATTCGACAAACACTACTTGGTAATGCCTGACGACAACGCAGCCAAGTACAACAATGCAAGAACACAACCGCTGAACAAGCAAAAGAGTAGTACACAATCCAAACATGCATATTAGAGGCAGATTGTGACCCAATCAGAGGCCCAAACCAATTCAATGATTCATCCTACCTTCTGAGCATTATTTAGAGAAGCAGTCGAACATGCATGCATTTAGGATAATTTAGTAAGCAAGCATCGTTCCTTGGGCTAGCAACAACTTCAGCATGTCTGGTGGTCTAAAGTGCACCTGTCGTCGTAGCTTGACCCCTGCATTTGCATCTTCCTTTTTGCATCTCTTTCCACTCCTGTCTAGTCCTATATGCCCCCCATATGCATGGTCCATGATGACCAGCATGTCTGCATCTTGCCTTTCCTAGGTAAAGCGTCGCATGCCCACTTTGAGACTATTGCACACCCTCGAGTGGTGTCCAGCATTTCCTATAGTAGCTCAACTCAATACCAAGGACATCTGTTTTGCCTTAGTATCTCTCAATCTACCCTCCGCTTCCTTTCTACATTGTTCGTTGTTTGATACTAGGGGCATTTTAGCTACCATGTGGTGTCATCCCTCAATACCAAGGGCATCTTGATTGTCCTTTGATATCAAGCCACTCTCCTTCCTAGGCTGTCATCGCTAACGGCCATGGGATCATCTTCGGACCTCTTCCACACTTTTGGGTGTGGTATTCCCATTGCTTTCTACATCCTTGGTGATAGGTCTATGGATCTATCACTACCCTTCTTGATCGACAAGCTTGCTAGTATGTCATTCCTTTCGTGCCTCATCTTCTAGTAGGTAGGTTTTATACTTGCTATGCATCCTCTTCTCCATGGGTTGATATCTCTAACTATCTGGTCAGTAAGCCTATTAGACTTTCCATGCCTCTATTCTCCTTGGACTGATAACGCTAACTATTTGGTCGACAAGCCCATCGACTTGCCATGTCCCTCCTATCCTCAGGTTGATAACCCTAATTATCCACTAATGAGTCTATTAACTTACCATGTCCTTTCCATCAGATGGTGGGCCCATTAGATTTGTTTGGTGCCCCTCTTTGTGCAAGTTTCACAATCTATCATGCTCCTCTCCAGGCTAATTGGCCCTGAAATTGTCACCTAGCATTCCATCACATCCCACTACACATCATTGCAAGCCATTACATAAACATTGCATATTGTAGCGTCTTATCACACTGCCTAGCATTTCATAGCATTCCACTACATATTACTACATGCCCCTACATAATTGTAAAAACCCCAATTTTTTGCATGAACTCACCAATAATCTTTGGAAAGGGTGTGATGACGTAATGGTGCACCACGATTGTGAACGACTCACTCACTTTTCCCTAGAGCCCACTAAACATCCTAAAATAGCCCAAACCTTTAAAACCTCATTCACCACAATCCATAGCTTCCATATGGTCCTAAGAGATTGAGGAATAGGCCTAGAATCTAGAAGTTAGGCCCATCACTGGGTCAGGTGCGACTTCAATGCATGACTTCTGGGCAAGCATTTTGAGTGGGAAATCCTAGTAGGTAATCCAAACGTGTATGTCCAGTGGAGGACAATGGCACGAAGAGCCAGCAATGTGCCTTGTTTCAAAGCATTTCAGTTGACAAGCTTAGAGGACATTCCACCACCTAGGACCACTGAATTCTACGTCGTTATTGGCTCACATGGATCTAAGAATGTTCCACCCTCTCCACAGACCATCATACCCCTATTCTCATACCTAAAAGCCAATCAAACCCATTTAGATTTGATCCAAACCATTGAGCCTGAGACGGTTAGCCATCGACAGCCATTACTGAGCTCCTCCTTCTATGTAACGATCCCCACATCCAACAAGAGCTCCTCTTGGCTCTCTAGCTTTCGCTCTTGCTCTTTGGCCTTTTGCTCCCTGAACTCTCAAGCTCCCTGAGATCCCTCACTGTCTAGAGCTCGAACCATCCATCGATAGAATTCTCCGACAACCCTTCAACCCATACGTCCACTAATTCCATCCAACTCAAGTGAATCTTGTCTGAGCCTCAACCCACACCAATCCACCTACATCCTGAGCCTTTGTGTGAGTCTTTTCAAAAGCCAGAGCACCCACTCCCGTTGTTGACTACATCAAAACCCATCATCGGCGAGCACTTCCGCATAATAGCAACACCTGCCTATAGTCAAGGTAATTTACGTTTGTCCTCCACAGGTAAGCCTCCTAGATTTCTCTAGTAGCTTGTCTCCTACTTGAGCATGGTCTACCTGTGTGTTTTCCTATCTGGACTTGCTGTCGTTTCATTCTTGCTAGATTTTTGCCTTAAACGTTGTTGCATTGCATTGCATCACATCGGCGACGTACCTATGGCTTTGGGTGAGGCTTCGGTCGTTGATTCTGAATCTCTTTACATTGCCACATTATCTCGTCCACCTACTATGATGAGGACATGATGTTTATCAATGTTCATCCTCGCTGGCCGTCTCTTCCCATGATGGACAGACGTTGGGCCCACTGAGTTGGGCGAGGACGAGCTACATTGTTTACTGATTCGCATTACATCGTTATCGCATTCCTTGGCCCTCCTTCACCTTGTCGATCCTAAATGAAGCTCCCCGACCTTTGTCTGGCTGGAGTGTTCAGTTTGGCTTGAACTTTGGTGAACTAGGTGGATGGAGAGAACAAAAGAGTCACTGTATGTTTTGATGCTCCATTGTGTTCCTGTTAGAGTGTTCCTGCTTATCAAGCTTTTCATCGATTTATTTCATCATTTTATTGAGTTGAATTGAGTGATGAATTTTTCTATTGCTGAATTGTAAAATGTCTAGCACAATTTGCAAGTGGGTTGTGGTAGTGCAAATCCTTAGCGGATAGATCTAGCATTACACCCTTGCGCGAATATGCATTGCAACTTGCTGGAGGTTCAAACAATTTATAGAGCATTTCTTGATCTTCCTGTCTGATTCTAATTTGGTTTTCTTGCTTTTGTATTGTTTCCATAGCATGTTTTATTGCATCCTAGCATGGCATCTTGTATCTTACCTTAAGGCACACATCATTTTGGCATCCTTAGCCTACATGGCCATTTTGTGAGTAGGTTAAACCAAGGATGACTGATTTCCAAGTGTATAGGGGTGCCTAACACCTTCTCCATGCATAACCGGAGTCCTTACTCTTTCTTTAGTATGTAATGACCAAAATGACATATCCATTGGCACAGATTCTCGTACTTTGCACATGTTTCATCGTTTTGATCGCATTCACTCTTTTCTTCAGTTTTCCTCATATTCCGATTCCAATAGACTAGGTAGAGACTTTGTTTTCTTTCTATATCCTTTCTTTGTCACTTTTCGATGTTTTCAAGTCGAATATCGTTCCTCAGATTCACCATCTTCACCATGACCTTATTGGTTCGCGAGCCTGGTTTTCTCACCTAGCCTCACTGTAACCATGCAGGCGACAGCCTCGAGCTTGGCGCGAAAGGCCAAATACGCAAAGATCGACAAAGTCACGGTAAAAATAAAATAAAAATGCAGGAGTCGCCACCTAGTCAATTAAAATGGAAGACACGGAAAACCATAAAAGAATCATTCAAATCATGCATTAAAAACCAATGGAAAAGGTCTTAAACCAGAAATAGGTAAGGATCCCTGTTACACACAAGGAAGGTATTGGGCACCCTCGTGCGCCCGATAAATCGGTCTTTTTATAGGTTTCTCATTTGCTTATGAAATGTTAGCTTTTCAGCCTTTACTGTACGCACGAGGGTGATATGCCATGTCATGCTATGTGAGTGGTGTCTTATGCTAAAATAGGGTGCATGGAGTGCATGGATATGTCCTAATGCCTAGAAATATCGCTCATAAATCAGATCGAGCGTCGATGCAAAGATATTGCCTGAATAAGATCAAGGATCTAAGTATTTTGAGCGATTTTATCATACTTGCTTTGCTATATGCCAAATGCAATCTAACTTGCATGGAAATGGCTAAAAACAGAGTTGTGTCCTCCTGATATATCAAGGAAGAAAACCAGAAGCAAATCGAAATAAAAATCATGCAAGAAAGCTATGAAAAAGTTGTTGTGTGCTACTGATAAACAGGTTGATGTGCCTACTTTGTGCGCCAGACTAGTGCTCCAGTCTGGTGCGCCACCTATGTGCTCCTTTGTGGGCCAGAAAGATGTGCCAAAGCAAATACAGAAATCCATGCAGTGCAAAGTCACATATGAATGCATTCCAGAAAATCATGCCATGTAAAATCCTTTGCAAAACTTGAAAAAATATGCTTTAAAAGTGAAAGAAATGCAAGTGTAATGACTTGTGGACCTTGTGCTCAAGGACTAGTAGCCTCATACAAGATCCCACCCTATTTATGCTAAAATGTATGCAAGAAGGTTCAGCCATGTCTCTGGATCATGGGCTGATAGACAAAGTTCTCCATATTGGAGTAGAGGCAAACAACCTACCAGATTTTAGCCATGGACTAAACATCCAAAGGGGGAAAACAACTAGAAAACAATTTGTTTATAGCTGTAAACATGCATGCAAAACCATGGAATATCAGAGAACCAGCAGCAAAAGAATCGGACGCAAAGTCATCGAAAAACAATGCAAACAGGGATGCAAAAGTGAGTGTTTTGCTCTCTGACTAGTCTGGTGCACCTGAATGGTGCGCTAGAGTGGTGCTCTGGGTTGGTGCGCCACTTAGGTGCTCTAGATTGGTGCTACCTAGAAAATCTAGATGAGACTGCAATCTGATCCAGAATAGAGATGGGTGATTTTTATTATTGTAGATCAATTTATGCAAATGATAAAAACTGAAACATGATGTAATGCAAATGAGCAAAACAAACCTATTATTATGTGATTCAGAAATATGATAAATTATAAGTTCATGGCTAAAATGCTTGCATAAGATTCTAAAAGATAAAACAGAAGATGAAGCGAACTTTAACAGTACATGTAAAGGATGAATGTGAAAAAAAACCTGATTTGCTACATATCTCCTAGCATGCATGTTCATAAATCATGGTTCTTATTGCAAAGGATTAGAAAGAAAAGACAACTCCTAGAAGTAACAAGGTGCAGATTTCCATGCTAGAAATTAAGAGTCATGCTAGCAAACAAGGTACAGATTTGCATGTAGAACATATTGCAAAGGAAACAAGCAATCTCATCATGGAACTCTCATGTTAACAGCAAAAAATCAGACCATAGATAAAGTCTAAAGCATGCTTTATTCAGTGCAAAAGC
>JAMKQA010047139.1:0-20733 GCA_024699735.1 Posidonia australis | reverse complement strand
TGTGCTTGCTTGTAGTTGTGTGTTTTGGAGGCACGTACTGGGTGACTTAGATGTCACTCACGCGTGCTGTGTGTTTTCAGGTGCAGACCGCGTGCAGCCAAGTTCCGGTGCCGGAGTTGGAGCTTCTAGCCGCGCATCGAGATCCTTGAGGTGAGCCTTTGTTACAGTCCTTTGTGCTATAATTTGTGTGATTAGGCTTGTGGTACTATGTTTTGGTAACATGCCCGGGTTCAGGGCGTTACACTTAATTTATAGTGTTAGGATTTCCTCTAAGTGTGACTAACGACTAGTAAATCTTTTGCTTACTGACATAAGATTCGGTATGCCGAAAATAATCGGTCGACCGAAATATGTAACGATCAGGTTAATTCTATATTTCGAAATCTTTCGGTGTACCGAATTTGCTTTCAGCTTCCTTGTTCCTTGAATTTCGGTGTACTGCCTGATGTGTCATTTTCTCCTGATTCGGTATTCCGAAAATAATCGATATGTCGTTTTGCTTGCAGCTTCATTTTCTCTTTGAATTTCGGTGTGTCGTTTGATGTGTCGTTTTCTCCTGAATCGATATTCCGAAAATATTTGGTGCCGATTTACATGTGACTTACATATCCTTTCTTCCTTTACATATCAGTACATTTTTTATATCTCATGAATACAAATATGTGATCTTTACATCTCATAACACTTACTTATATGATTGTTTTACAATGTAGTACTTGCTTTCTTCATATGGTCTTATATAGCCACTTGTGTTTAAACACACTAAAATTGTTATCATCAAAATAAATATAAGATTTTTCGACAGTTGAAAGGGGCAAGGAATTCAAGGTCACTTGAGGAGTGAAGGTTCTGAAAGATGTAGTATATGTCTGTTTTAAGGAGATCCCAAAAATGGTGAAAAAAGGTAAGAGGGAAGCCATCTGGACTTGGAGCCTTATCACCAGGGAGGCTAAAAACATTCTTCCTAATTTCGTCTTCTGAGAAAGGTAGCTCTAGGAGATCAGGATGAGGTATCTTAGTAGGGACTAAGATATCCCATTTTAGGGAGACTCTGATTCCTTCCCGTTTGTTAAATAGTAGAAGGAAATGAGATTTCAACTCCTTACATATTAACATAGGGGAGTCATTCAAGACATTGTTTATTAACAGGGAAGAGATGTTCCTTCCCGTTCCTCGTGTTTGTTTTAACGAAAAAAAATCGATCATTAATGGCTCCCTTTCTTTAGTGAAGAATGAAGTAACTCATTCCATCTGTATTTTTAGTCGAAAGGAAGTGAGAGGAATATTCTTCCAGGAGTTGTACATTACCAATTGCATAAACGTTATTTCCAACTTCTAGTTCCCCATCTACACTTAGAATTTTCTGAGTAATCAACTGGATTGTTTAGTCAATTTCTAAGATCCAGTATCCCAACAAAAACATCCAATTTGTCGATTTTTAATGATGATTGGACTGGACTAGAGGATATCTGTCGGAACCAACCAGAGGTGACACATGATTAGAGAGCTCTAGATGCACCAGCTAAATCAATCACCTGAGCTCACTTGAATTAGACTAGGGACCTGATTCGTTTGGATTTCGAAACCTCATTCGGATAGATATGTCATTATTCTTGGATAATCAGCAATCCCCCAGTTCGAATTTAGGCCCAATCAACACCGAAAGATAAAACGTGAGGGCCTTTACACGTTAAGCCCAATCCGAGTTTTAGTCCATTCTTTATAATCATGATCATGGAATACATATTTGAACCCAAGGTAAATTAAGAGGTAGCGAACATTTCAATAAAAGAGATTAGCCCACACTGCCACTACTATGTTTGTTGTAATCGCCAACTCGACCTCTAATCCTGTTACCTATGTATATTCAAAACAACGAGAGAATACTATGCTTTATGTACAAACATTACATAGCAAGGCGTATTCATCACCATATCATTGTTTGCGTGTACACAACGAGTCCTTCATACACCACCTGATATGGAATCCCACAAAAATCAACAAAACCACAGCGTCAATCATCAGCAAGCATTCCATGTATTCTTATTGAAGGAGTTGCACAAAGAAATTTGAAACATTCAAGCACGCACGAACTAACAGGGGTAATAATAAAGATTTCGTACAAGTAAGGATATTATAAATAGATAAAATAAACCATCAAAATTTATTTATTACATTACTTAAATTAGTTCAACATAGACCTATTATAATTCTTAGTGCTCAAAACAAAGAACTAAAAATTCAATTCTTATGGATCTCATGTGTAAAGATGAGTCTGAGTAACGATCATCAAGTACTCTTAAGTGAAGTCATTCTACATAGCATGTGTACCTGCAGTTGACAACACCAGAGCTAAGTTTGCGAAAACTTAGTATGATAATGGATGCTAAATTTCAACAAAATCTAGCAATTGATTAGCATAACATTGTTTTCGTAACAAATATTCTTACTATTGCTTATGAAAAGATTATTTGTTTTCATTTATGTTCCTTTTCAGTTTTAGTGAATCCATCGGACCACCCACCATTGGCATAAACAATATTCTTCCTATTGGTTTATAATTCATTCTTACTCCTGTAGTGTTATATTCAAATTTACATTAACTTTCATTATTAAGAACCTTATATATCAACCTACGTCAATAACAATAAACATCAAATCTGAGCTTTATGAACCTATTATCGCCACTAGATCCTCATAAAGACCCAACACTAAACCTTGTCAGGTTAGTATATCCCTCATAAAGTTAACACTCGGAAGAGTCGGAACGCCAAGACCTTAAATTGTTCTTTTTTCACTTTATGCCTGTACTCTTATTCATTTTGAAAACACTTATAATATTTGTTATACTATGTATAGGTTAAATTCTAATTTCTTTCTAAACTCTAAGAATCTAAATGCAAAATCTCATGCATCTACTTTATTAATAGTTTCATATGTACAAGTTTGTTGTCTAATTTCAGATAAACTTTTTCTATTTCCAAAATCATCAATACAAAGTATGATATTATTAACTATGCAATGATCTACATCAACATTATTAACTAAGCAGTGGCCTACACAACAAAATGAATGAAATAATCTATATGGATTTGGTCGCAAATCAATCTTTATGGTACATAAATTATGAACTAAACTGCAAGGCTTTACGAAATCCAGGAGTGCTCCCACAGTAATATGGAAATTTCCTGGCCAGGGCATGGGTGTTGCCCAGTAAAATCTATAATATTTGTTATACTATGTATAGGCTTCCACGCCAATGAATAAATGATGCTACGATCGATGGTGGTTGCCCAGTAATGAACAGTGTTCATCTTCGTCAATGCCTACAACACTTAATTTTTAATCAAAAGTTACTTTTAAAAATATATATATAGTTCCTTAATTGAAGACTTAGGTGGTGTTTACTAAATACTAATGCGCGCTTAGGAGAAAATTGATTATTCTTATAAACATAGTTTTTGAAAAAAGCTAATTTAACACAACCTCTTAAAATGAAAACTTTTGCATGTAAACGAAAAGTTTACCAGAAATATGTCTATGGCGTAAACCACACAGCAGTATACTTGAAGATGGTCGTGGTGTTGGACTCACAGGCGTTTCAACTGTAACTACGGCAGCATATACATCAGAATTTCAGGATTGCAGTTGCAAGTTGCATGCACGAAACACTTTCGGCTTCACTTACAAATGAATCCATAGCTTCAACTGGATTTCTTCCATGACTACCACTTGTTGCACGTACATACACAGACAGCATGGAGATCAGCTTAATTAAGTAAAGAGAAGGAAATTATAGTTCTTACAAACGAGTATCCTGCAGGTGGTAGTCGATCAGTAGTAAGATCAAAGATACATGTGAGGAGGCAGTCGTGGCTTGGCCATGGCCAAAAGAGGAACAGCCTTGGGCATGGTCATCCCATACACCTCCGACGTGTCGATTTCGCTGGGACTGACCCCTTCCGGTGGCGACCAATCGAAGCAATGGAAAAGCCTGGCCAGACCCATCAGCACGAAGATCAAACCCAAAGGCGCACCGGGGCACTTCCTCTTCCCGGCGCTGAACGGCAAGATCTTGAAGTCCGGCCCGTGGCTGATCTCCACCCTGGTGCTCCCTTCCACGACGGTGCCGCCACTCAGGTGCCTCTCCGGCCGGAACGTCTCGACGTCGTCCCAGATGCGAGTGTTCCTGCCCAGGGCGTGGGTGTTGATGAAGACTCGGGTCTTGGCCGGGATGTCGTAGCCGAGGATCATGGTCGGCCGCATGGACTCGTGGGGGATGAGGAATGGTCCGGCTGGGTGTAGACGGAACGTCTCCCGGACGACGCAGCGGAGGTAGTGGAGCTGACTGATGTCTGACTCGGTTACCATCCGGTCCGTGCCGACGACCGAGTCCAGCTCTTCTTGGACCTTGCGGAGGATGTCGGGGTGCTTGATCACTTCCGCCATCGCCCACTCGTTGGTGACCGAGGATGTGTCGGTGGCGGCGGCGATCATGTCCTGCATGCATGTGAATTCAGAGAGAGAGAGAGAGAGAGGGGTTTACGTAGATTGCATGCACAAACAAAGGTAATAATAGAAACATTACCTGGATAATAATTAATACGAAACATATGGCATATATTATATATATATGTCATTAGTTCTTTACATGGGTTTATTTTAATTATAAACCTCTATATATATATATAAATATATATAATATATATAGAAAGAGATCACTGAATATAAAGTTTGGTTAACATTACCTGAATAAGAGCCTTGATCTCTACATCATGCATATGCTCCTTCCCATCCTCACCAGGCAAGGACAACAGAATATCCACAAAGTCCATGTTTTGCTCTTCATCACCATCCCTTGCCCTCTCCTTTCCCTTCCTATGCTCCTCAAGAATCTTCCTATGGAACTCATCCACCCTCCTCTCCACCTCCCTCATCTTCTTCTCGCACCCGAACGGGTCGATCCACCTCCACGCCGGCAAATAGTCCCCGAGATAAATCAACCCCAGCAGCCAGAACAGCTCATGCGTGATCTGCATGAACTCCATGGCCTCCTGAGGCCCAGCCGACTCCACCCCAAAGTACTGCTTCCCGAGCAACATCCTCGTGACGTTGTTCATGGAGAACGCACCCAACACCTCCCTCAGATCGATCGCCTCACGCCTCTGCGACCGCACCCACACGTCCCGGACCAGGTGCCTGGCCTCGTGCGCGCGGTGGTCGGCGAAGGACTCGAGCCGCTTGGTGGTGAGGAGGTGCTCCATGCAGATCCTCCGCATCCGTTTCCAGTGCGGCCCGAACGGGGCCAGCGCGATGTCGCCGCAGTCGTACGCGAGGTGCTTGGCTGCCACCGTGGATGGCCGGGAGGCGAAGACGTCGTCTTGGCGGAGGAGGATCTCGCGGATCACGTCGGGGTCGTCGGTGGTTATCGCGTCGACGGCTCCCATCCGGAGGTAGACGAGGGGCCCGTAGGTGGTGCAGAAGGTGGCGAAGTCCCTGTGGGGGAGGGGGCCGAGTTGGAGGAGGTTTCCGACTATCGGCCATCTCCGTGGCCCCGGTGGAAGGCGGATGGTTTTTCTTTTTTTCGCGCTTGATGTGAAGTACGATAGTAAGATGGAGAGGATTAATAGGAGTGCAGTGCAGAGTAGAATTGCAGGTGTAGAAGATATGGTAGTGAACATCTCCAAATTAGTTTCCATGGTGGACTTGAACAAGGATTTTGGTCGATCTTAGAGTTTATAAATGCAAAACTGTTGTAGTACTGCAGTGATGAATCTTTATCATCATGGGTTGTGTGCTTCCGAACTTCTTGATTGACATGTAAGGCATGCATGCATGCATGCATGTTGAGGAAAATATGGTTTACTTGCTTGTGATATGAAAACTTGGGCATGACCTTGACATGAAATGGTAGGTGAGATGAGGTGTATATATGCATGCATGGAATGGAACGAGTACTCTAATTATATATAGACGACAGTGGTAGGTGTGACATGCTTAGTTAATGGCAGCAACCTGTTGATTCAGTTCCTGTTATCTCGGCAGTTCTTGAATTGGAGAACTTAAAACAATGAATTGCTTATTATCTATTTTTACGGTATTACAGACTAGACAGACCTTGCCTGCTACTCCGTTGTTTAAAATTTAAGTGAAATATAATCATGATGTTATTTTTCAAAGTTGCAGCTACTCATTAATTAAGAATTAAACAATAGTTTACCTCTAACTGTAAATCTTACCATGTATAAATTTGAATTGACGATTATGATTAATTGATAATTAATACCCAATTTGTACGTGCTATGTTAATTTGATCCTCAAGTGTTCCATTTCAAAGAAGATAAACTACGTACAAAAGAGTTCATGTTAGTCAATGGAATCAGAAATAGCAGATCTGTACCCTATTGGATCTTGATTTCGTATGTTACTCGAACCTGAGGACAATATTTAACTTGAAGATGCATGATTTCCATCAAACCTTCTCCTTCTTGGCTCTTGCGATCTCCAAAACAATCATGGCAACATGATTACATGAGGGTCTCAATATTTGACTGTATTTGGACATCCCTTCCTTGGTCTCGGAGTTTTTTTTTAGAAAAGTTTCTTTTTGACAGTTGAGGTTTTGAGAACAATTGGTTCTTTGGTTGTTTTTGTTAATTGCTCCTGCTACCTTAGTAATCTAGGGATTATATCTGTATCTAGACCTTTGTTATTTTTATTGCTTGGTGGTGGCACACATCACTAAGTTAATATTAAATGATATCCTACAGTCTACAAATAAAGAAATCAAAACATGACCACATGAGGATCTCAATATTTGTATTTGGATTCGCGCGCTATCAGATGATGCCCATGTCCACAGAGTAGTCCAATGAACAGCTGGATCATAATCAATCATTTAGCAAGGATGTAAAGACATATAATTAGAGTTGTGTGCAAAACGTAAAGATTAAAGCCACATATGGTGGTTTTAAAACTGTTGGATTAATTAGAGTAAATGACGAATGAATGGCATTCATAGTGAGGATTGATTTCCAAAGAAAGTAAGAGAACAAACGAATAAAATGGAAAAGAAGGTTAAACACACATTTGAACATAAGATTTACGTGATTTAGTAAAAACCTACATCTATGATTATACTTGGATTATCTTTTACTATTAGAGAAGATGACGATAATACAATTATAATTAAGAGGTATATTTACACATATATAAGAAGTTTGTAAAACTCCATCTCTCAAGAGACAAGATTTTTCTTTTATTCACATGTCTCCTGTCACTATCAACAAATAATGCATATAGACCGATAATCATTTACTCCATTTATAAATTCAATAAAAATCCCTTAGACTTTCAATAAAATAAATTGATTAGAAAACGTAAATACTAAAAATCTAAGAAATAAGTCTCATAATAATATCCTTTAAGTATCATCTTACAATAAACAAAATGTATAATTATTTCCATTTTACTGAAGACTAAGATAGCTCAACATCAGAAGAAAAAAAATCCTGGAACTTCAACCTTATTGCCTCACCTAAGAAACTAAATAAACAACTAAAGAAATTTAATGAGTCAAGACTCAATAAGTGGGTACATATCCCTCTACAACGGTACACTAATCCGACATCCAAAATCTAAATAAGTTGTTATAAACTGAATGTCTTTAGCATGAACAGAAGTAATAATGATAAAACATACAATTTGCAACTACGAAAGAATTCATTATGTTAACCACAATAATCTTAAAAACTATTTAGATCTTGATAATCTAAAAAGAAACATTTTTCTTCAAAAAATCTAGTTTTTGTAAAATTCTTTGAATAAACATAAGAGAAGAAATCCATATCTCTATTTATGTATGTAAATGGGATTCTAAGAAGAAAAAATTAAAGAAACAACTAGTATCTTTAAAAGTAAATTCTCGCCAACCACAAGGACAAATCTTAACTTCGTAGTTAACGTAAACTCTATCTTGATAACTCCTCATATAATATTTTCCCGAGAAGCTTGAAAGGTGTGCACATTAGGCATTTCCATTCTATACCATAGTTGTTATTGTCAAGATGAAATTGGAGACCGAGACTCCTGGTCCCTTGCAATGGACCTTTAAGCATTCAAGAAAGTCTAATCTATACTAACTCATCAAAATTTTGAAACCTTTAAAGCCAAAAGTATGGAAAAAGAGAAATTCTAAATTTCTTCATCAAGATCACATGTCTGAGAGTAGAATTTCCATCACATGCTGAAACAGATTAAAATTCTAGATGCCCTTGATTAAGAATATTGGCATTTCATTTGTTCAAGAATTTTCAGAAATAAAACTTGACATCATCTCTATCATAAAAAAATTTAAAACTTCCACTTGACAAATTCCTAGCATGAAATTATCAAATTCTAAATGCACTTGTTAAGAATTTTTAGAAAATATTCAACATTATCTTCACAAAATAAAAGAACAAAGTTTATAAATTCATATGTCTAAAATAAAATATCAGACTTATAATTCACTGCTAGTGCTGAGAACAATTACATGTATATACACACTTACATTTCTTGCTAACTTCAACCAACAATAAACTTACATAAGC
The DNA here is from genome assembly GCA_024699735.1 of Posidonia australis. Lineage (NCBI taxonomy): Eukaryota > Viridiplantae > Streptophyta > Magnoliopsida > Alismatales > Posidoniaceae > Posidonia > Posidonia australis. The sequence continues at coordinate 12,142 of JAMKQA010047139.1, read as the reverse complement.
AATCTTTTAATCCAAATAGTATGCATGGTGGTTATACTACATGTAATGTATTCAACTTCTTGTGTATATCTAGTGACATAGTCTTGCTTTTTACTTTCCCATGAGACAACACTATCATTAAAGATGAACAAGTGTCTAGATGTAGGCTTTTCATCATCTTTATCACCTCCAAAGTCTACATCTGAATAACCTAATACTTCCAGCATTTTCTGCTTTGTATACTAGTTTGTGTTGCAACATATCCTTGATATACTTCATAATCCTTTTAACAACTGTTTAATGTGTTGGTCTAGTATTACTTTGATATTTGCTAACTAAACTCATTGAATATGTCAAATCCGATCTAATGCACAACATAGCATGTATTAAACTTTCAATCGCTTGTGCATATGGCATATTCAATGGTTTTCTGTCTCTTTCCAAGACATTGACTTTTATTCAATCTTTTCCAAATACATATGGTGTAAGTGCAGGAGTACAATTTTGCATTCCAAACCTTTTTAGTACTGAGTATAAATACTTTTCCTGATTTATACTTAGCATTCTAGACTTCTGATTTCTAAGGATTAGTATTTCAAGAACATAAAATGCTTCTCCCATGTTCTCCATATCAAATTTCTCACTAAGTTTAATTTTTACTTTATTCAACAATTCTATATTATTTGTGGCAAGCAAAATATCGTCTATATATAAAGACAATATTATAAAACTACTCTCACTTTTTATAACATACACACAATTGTTCAAATTGTTTGATGATCACATTGTGAAATTGGACATACCATTATTTAGAAGATTACTTTAATCTATATATTGATTCATTCAATTTACATACTTTTTCCTCGTGTCCTTTTACTTGAAATCCTCAAGCTAATACATGTATATGTTTTCCTACAATTCTCCATTAAGAAAAGCAGTCTTAACATCCATTTGATATAATTCCAAATTTAAGTGTACTACAATTGATAATATAATTATAATATATGTGAATTTTGCTACAGAGAATATGTTTCCTAAAAGTCCATTCTCTCTTTTTATGTATAATCGTTATCTATTAATCAAGCCTTGAACTTGTCAATCGATCCATCTACCCTTAGCTTTTTCTTAAATATTCATTTGCATCCTATAGCCCTTTTTTTTTCAAGTAAATTACATAATTCCCAAACATCATTCAATTCATTTTTTTACACTCATTACTACATTAAGCAGCCTCTTTTTGTCATAATTGTGTGGGTACAAAAATACAAACTTTCAAACCATTTTTTATGAGTGTAGGTACAAAATTGAGATTGTACCTTATCCCAAATGCATAGAAGACATCTTTTAAGATCATAATACTGTCTCCTATATTCAAGCGATAAGAGTCAACGCCTTCTACATTTAGATATATGTTGTTTTTCATGTAGATCCATTGCTCACCAATTTTGAATTCTCTAAAGGATTCTAATCTTTTTTTTTTGTTTTTGCAATATAACGGATAGCACCAAAATCAATTCACCAATCATTTGAGCTTGATACAACAACGTTATTGCATTTTACTACGCCAATGAAGACTCTATTGTTGCATTTTTGTTCCAGTGCTTTGTCTTTATTTTCATCTTTGTTTGGATAATTTGCTCTGTAATGGCCAAAACAACCAGATAAATGGCAAGATCCTCATGGCTTATTAGATTGTGATTAGTTTTTGAATTACATCCTATTCGGTCCAGTGTTTTTATTATGGTCTCTGTCTTTCCTAGACTTCCGATGCATAAAGTTAACTTTTTCCAAATTTAACTCTTTCTTCCAGCAGCTAGTCATGATCTCTTACTTAGTTTTCAATCTTGTAGGTAATTTTGAGAATTGAAAAGATGGAGCTGTGGTCACCATATTAAAACTATTTGACAAACTATTAAGTATAGTTGCCATTTGTGGTTTTTTTGAAATAAGAGTTTCAACAATAGATAAATCTTTTGCCATAACAATCATGTTATTCACATGTTTTACAACACTCTATTTCTCTTGTATTTTGCAAGAGTTGTACTTGTGAAGGAGGAGTTGAATAATTATTTCAGTTTTTTATTATACTTTTCCTTCAAAGTATTCCTTAATTTTTGTGAAATGTTGTAAGTCTCAAAAAAATTTATAAAACCGTCTTCCATGAACATAAACATGAGACTCCTTGCCTTTGTCATCAATTTGTCATTTCTCTTGTTTATTAACTTCCACTTCAAAGACATTATTATCAAGTTTCGGAGGATTGGATTCAATGACATATTCCAGATTATCATAGATTAAGACATATTTTATTTTTCAATGCCACATTTCATAATTTATTCCATTTAATTTTTCAATCTTTGTAAACTTGGTGGTGATTAATTTGCTAGTAGTTATTTGAGTAAATCTAGAAAAAATGATTTCCTAATTTCAGAATTTTATGTTAAACAATATTTAACTAGATTGATTAAATATACGTATAAATGTGTCAAGAATTATGTATAACTAGGATAAAACAGAAATTAATTTAAATGATACAATGACTAATAACAATAACGATCAAAAATTGATTTTCAATCAAATATCCTAATTAAAATCAAATCTAATATATAAATGAGACATTTATTCCTTATAATTCCTCCACCTTAATCCACTTCCATTGGTTAAGGTAGAAATTTTCTTGACCACATTTATTAACAGTATTGACAGCAGCATTAGTGGCCCCGAGCGTAGGCTGGTGCTGAACAACTTAGGCAGCTGCACCATTGTCCCAGAAAGTGAGCGTGTTGTTTATTCTAAAATTTGACTATGTGCATATTTGTTTTTCGTGTCATCTCTTAGCTGTATCGCTTGACATACGTAAGCAGTCTATTGCTCTAAACTGTGGCCTTTTTACTGTAATGTAAAGAAGGATGGGAGACAAAGGAATGGGAATCTAACCAGAGTGAGAACCCCCCTCATTGCAGGAGATGGTGGTAGTCCGGTCATGACATATGGACAGTACCTTAACATGGGACACAAGGCAGAGACAACACGATTAATTAGAGCAACGGTTTTCCTTTGCACCAGAAAACCTAGTGGGATATCCACCGAGATCTAATCAACAGAGAAGAGGAGGCAAAAGCCTAATGTTCCAGTCCGAAGGAGGGGCACCTTTACAACTACAGGCTACAGCTAGGGGAGTGTTATACCAGCAAGGAGCTAGTATTATTGTATTAACCACCGCTAAGCAGCAAGCGTGTACTATAAACAAGTGGATAATGTCTGTCACCAATTAGGACCAAGTGTTCATCACATCTATGATCCGATATCAATTAGGAAAGAGCTATTCTTTTTCAGGAACAATACATCCTTTTCGAACACAACATACAACTCTCTGTTGTACTGTGTTCGATCTCCAGGTTAATTATTTCGTTGAACAAATGCGATATCTCACACCAGCTGAATCCTCACTACCTGTAGACAATCTTAATTTCAAGATGGAATATATCTCTCTTCAAACCTCCTCTTTTGCTGCCTCTTTGCTCGACCTCCAGGAGAACGTGCCAAATCGCAGCATGGTCATCACACCTAAATGCTTGGGACTTTGGATTCATATATGCCATCAGATAAAATGCAGAAGCATACAAAGTCCCAGACTATATATCAAGTCAAACGATCAAGCAACCCAACATACTTCCTCATTCATTACTGGATTACCCAAAAAAAAAAAAAAACCTTTCTCATTCATTAATTGTGTGAGAGCAACTTAAAAAAAGATAATCAACAGCTACATACAAACCGCTAAAAATTCCAGCCACATGGTGAATTAATGAGGGAGAACTAAAAGGATTCCACGTTCAAGCATTTCCTCTCAGAAAAACCACTATTAATTTCCCAGAGTCAACGTCGCGCCAAGAATTCGAATCTCCGAAGAGAAAAAACGGAAGCCAGAAATAGTAAATGAAGCGCTGACCAATTTGCACCTATCGTCGTAGTAACGTCCGCGGATCATCCGTCCGATACATATCGGTGGTCAAAGACAGCGACGTGGTGGCGACGTCCGGTTCGTTTCAGCACTACATAATATTACTACGAAAATCTTAAAATGGAAGTCTCAATCACGACATTGTTCTCAACAGGAGCAGTCGAGACGGCACCCCTGTACCGTTTTACGTTATGGAAAGCATCGGCACTAGCCGTTGGTTCACGCTTGTTCTTGGGCTGCTGTGATTAATTATCGTCGTCGCCAGCGCGCGTGGTGCGTGTGCATGTGTATATATTGCGCAGTGCGGATTAATTTGTGGAGTGGAGACTGATTTGGGTGGGCACGTAGGAGATGGATTCGAGCTCGTTCCTGACGTCGTTGGGGACTTCGTTCTTGATATTCGTGGTGCTGGTCCTTGCGTTCACGTGGCTGTCGAGGTTGCAGGGGAATGAGGTGGTGTACTTTTCCGGAAGGATTCTTAAAGGGTTGGAGCCGTGGGATGGTGGGAGGAGGAGGAGGAGTCCCTTTGCTTGGCTTATGGAGACGATGAGGTCTTCCGAGGAGCAGGTGATTGCCATGGCTGGTGTTGATGCTGCTGTCTACCTGCATTTCTTGGCAACTGGTAATTGATGGTATCGTTTGGCTTTGCCGATGTCATGTAGGGTTTGATTGATCTCTTCCTTTCTTTTTGTTGTTGTTGTTGTTCTTCTTCTTCTTCTTCTTCTTCTTTTTTGTTGGTTTTCAGTCTTAGAGGTTGACGTCAAGTTGGTATGACAAATTATTGGGTTTTGGGAGGGTTTTCTGAACCAACCAGCTGCCACCGATGAGAACATTATACTTTGTGCTTATGTTTTTGGTGTGTCGTGTTGATTTTTCTCTGTTGATGCAGAAAAGGGTGTTGAGTGTTGATGCTCTGGATCCGCTTGTTAGAATGTGAAAAAGGGATTGGAATATGGGTGTTTTTTTTAGCAGTGAGATTGACATCCTCCTAAGTTCAATTTACTATTTGATTTATTAGGATTTTTCTCAGATGGGTTGATTAGATATCTTGACTTTATTATGGATTTCCATTCTCTCTCTCTCTCTTTTTGCCACGTGAACAGTTTCTTTTTGGGATCTTGTATTTTTTGATCTGTGTATCTCCTGATCTCCTCTTCTTCTAAGCTTCTTTGTTCCATTGATTTTGTTTCTTACTGAATAGTTTGATTTCCAATTATTGATTCATCTCTTGATTTCCAGCTGCACTCTCCTGTAATTTTTTCACTGTAAGTTCATCAAAATCTTACAAAATATTTGTTCATGTGTGCCTTTTCAGCGTTGGGCGTACTTGTTTTATCCGGCATGGTCTTGCTGCCTGTTCTACTACCAGTCGCTCTGACTGATAATAACCTAGAGGATGAACAAAAGTCTAGAAGTAATACCACGACACCCTTAACCTTCAATGTGCTTGATGAGCTTTCAATGGGAAATATCAAGGTAAACGTCATTGTACAGGGCTTTTTTCCCCTTTTGCACGCCCTAGCTACATTTAATCAAATGAATCGTCTGGTTTTGAACACAAATTTCCAGTTATCGTGTAAAGCTGGTTTTCAAATATTACAAAATGTAAAGATTCAAGTCTTATAAGCCAACGTATTTGAGTAATTACAGAGAAGTACCTCAGTATTTAAACTGATGAGCTAACCACCTTATGCTCGAGACTAGTAGCTTTATATTCCACAATAAGTATTTGGTGACAAGTAGCTTATTTATATTCGACATTATGTATCCAAAAAGTTTCAAGGAATTAGCATAACACAAGTAATTGTTACTGGCAGTCAATTACCGTTTGCCTGTTTTTGCTTTATGTGTAGTGAGGCAAGGGAATATTTTTCAACAGGTCAGTTGGAATACTTTTACAAATAGAACTTCAATATGTGTTCTGTCAAATACTAGGCCCCGTAATCCTTGTTAACCAGTCATAGTCTGGTAAAAATCATGAAGATGCAGTATAAGACTTTTGTGGAAATTTTGCAGTCCTAATCTGATTTCATTGACTTTGAAGCTAAAAGATGGTTCCTTTAATAATGGGACCATGGTCTTCTTATAAATAAATCTGATTTACCTTGTATTACTGTTTCTGGTTTACCTTTATTACAGGAAAAAAGTACTAGGTTGTGGGTCTTTCTTGTGGGGACCTACTGGGTTACTTTTGTCACATTCTTGCTATTATGGAAAGCATATCAGCATGCTTCCGACCTGAGAGCTGCGGCCAAAGCAGGAGCAGAAGTGAAACCAGAGGATTTTGCAATATTGGTAAGGGACATTCCGGCAGTCCCTGAAGGCCAAACTAGAAAAGACCAGGTGGATGCCTATTTCAGAGCATTGTATCCAGATACATTTTACCGATCCATGGTGATCACCGATAATAAACAGGTAATTCACTTAAAATCAAGGACAACATGCATTAAATAAAATACCTTATTGTTCTCAATTCATCTAACAATTTTGTTTTACTTGTGCCTTTTTAAGGCAACAAAGATATGGGAAGAAATTGTAGGCTACAGAAAGAAACTTGCTCACGCAGAAGCTGTATTTGAAAAATCTAAGACAGCAGGCAATCCGGAAGGAACAAGACCAACAAATAGAACCGGTTTCCTTGGTCTTATTGGTGAGAAAATTGATACTATTGAACTTTGCAACGAAAAGATCAATGAATTGATTCCAAGGTTAGAGCATGAACAGAAAGTAACCTTCAGAGAGAAGCAGCAAGCTGCAGCTCTTATCTTCTTAAACAATCGAGCAACTGCACTTTCAGCCTCTCAGACAGTCCATGATCAACTAGTCGACAAGTGGACCGTACAGGAAGCTCCTGAGCCACGCCAATTACTATGGAGTAATTTACATAGAAAGGTCTATGACAGGAAAATAAGGCAGCTTGTTGTCTACGGTGTCGTGTTCCTCACAGTAGTTTTCTACATGATCCCAATTGCCTTCATTTCAGCATTCACTACTTTGAAGAACTTGAGGAAGTTGCTTCCCTTTTTAAAGGTGTTGGTAGATCAACCAGCCATAAAAACAATATTGGAGGCATATCTTCCTCAGGTCGCTCTTATTGTTTTTATGGCACTGTTGCCAAAATTCCTTATGTTCCTGTCAAAAGCCGAGGGACTTGCTTCTGAAAGCCATGCTGTGCGAGCAGCATCAGGGAAATACTTCTATTTCATTATATTCAATGTGTTCCTTGGAGTTACAATTGGTGGAACGTTGTTTAGTTCTCTCAAGGCGATTGAAAAAAGTCCTAATGAGATTATACCCATGCTTGGTGGTAACTTGCCTGCAAATGCTACCTTCTTCCTAACGTTCGTCGCACTCAAGTAATGTTCTTGTACTCTTATTTGCATTATATAATGTGCCAACATTTCTTTATTATTTCCATTGGGTCTTATATTCCTCCATAATTTTCCTATTCAGACGATGAAGTTTCTAGTTTTCATAGATTTTGTCCATCTCTCTGTCATTAATTAAATTAGTTGGTGTACACCTGAAGTACCAAAAAGAATCAAATGCAGCCATTCCTTGCCCTCCCATGTACTGCATTTTCAACTATGACTACTATGTCCTTCATTTTTCAACTGTCTTGATTCTAGAATAGTACTGCAATTTTTAGAGAAAAAAAAATCTTGCATCCTCTGTAACTGGACAGGTTTCATTGGCTAATAAAACCACTTAATTTTCTGGCATTATTTAAATCGGTTGTGACTTTCATTTACTGGTCCAATGCACTTGCTAACCATAACTGTCCTCTATAAACTAGGAAGTCTCATTGATGTGCTTTACTTCAGGTTCTTTGTGGGCTATGGCCTTGAGTTGTGCCGTCTGGTTCCACTTGTCATGTACCATCTTAAAAGGAAGTACATCTGTAAAACTGAAGATGAGTTGAAAGAAGCTTGGGCTTCTGGTGATTTTCGATATGGTACTAGAGTTCCCAATGATTTGCTTATTATGACAATTGTTCTCTGCTACTCTGTGATAGCTCCCCTAATCATTCCATTTGGGATTTTGTATTTTGGCCTAGGGTGGTGTGTTCTTCGTAATCAGGTACAAGTAAATCTTCGTCTATTCTACGATACCAAGATTTTTTTTTTCTTCTGAATTTGGCTTCCATATGAAAATAAACAAAATCAAACCAAACCATTGAGCTCTTATATGATATTGATTTTCTATGTAGGCACTCAAGGTCTATGTCCCATCGTATGAAAGCAACGGGAGAATGTGGCCACATATGCATAACAGAATAATTGCAGCTGTGATGATCTACCAAATCACCATGGTTGGCTATTTTTCAGTGAAGAAATTCTATTACACTCCTTTGTTGGCATTACTTCCTGCAATGACACTCATCTTTGCAAACACATGCCATAACCGCTTCTACCTCGCCTTCTTCTACACTCCTATGGAAGTTGCCTACAGGCATATGACAGAAAGGCCTAACATGGAAGCCATCTACACAGCATACATTCCTCCTTGTCTTTGGACGGAGAAGTCCAGTGATTCGGATCAGTATGAAGATGCTCGATCACAAGCTTCGCGAACACCATCATCATCATCAGTTTGACATGTCCAACTACCCACATTAAAGATGTAGTAATATTCTTTTAGTCCATGGATGTTTCAATGGCATAGGGGGAAAATAGCTGAAAAGATAGTTGTACTTTTTTTTTTTGCCATTTAATTTTTGGTTTTGTAGTCTTGGGCGCTCCAATACATTCAAATAATCAAATTCAGTAACATAGATGAAGTCCACTAACTGATCGTTCGTTTCTGTTCATGTACTGGAAAACTTTGTTCATGAGATAGACATAATCTATAATAATCACAGGCATATAACACTGCAGGAGGCCAATTCAGTTCATTTCGTTAGTTCTCAAATTATTTTATAAACATGGTAATTAAACAGCAGTCTGTACTGTATCACATAACATTTTATTGGGGAAACTTATGAATTAGCTTTTGTATGGTGGATCATTAGAGTCTGAGAAGGGATTCCTACTGACAGGCAAATGGGCAGTCGTATCATTATTCTGTTGCTAATGCACACAGAAAACTGTTGTTGTATTTCCTTTTTGGGATTTTTGCTCAAATACCTTCTCAAGCATAATGAATAACTCATATACACTTAAAGAAAATGCTAATTATTTATATACCCTCAAAAAAATAAACATTATGCTTACGTACCCTTCCGCTAGCCTACTGCTAGTCTACCATTATGGTGTTACTACGAAATCCCCAACCCATGGTTAACATCTAATTCAACATTTGAATAGACGAAAATGCTCTTGAATGTTTATTTTACTCTAAGCTAGGATTTCGTGCCTTTCCTCCCTTTCTTTTCTCTGATTCTGCATTTCTCCGATGAAAACAGGATCATCCTCTAACAAGAATCATCGAAGGTTGGGAGGAGGATCTACCTGCACTCCTTCAACTAGTGCACAAAGGTATGACTCTCCTCTCCTCTCCTTCAATCGAAGATAGGGTTTCATTAAATAATCCCTCTTTAAATGTAGAATAAGAAAAATAGAAATAAATAAAAAGTAGTATTAGTATTCTGAAAATATTGCTATTCAATTTGGAAGTAATTTTCTTTTAAAGGTGAATCAATGTATTTAAGGAGATATTCTAGTTTAGATAGAAAGTGGAATAAGTATCAGAATAACTATTGGAATAAGTGAAAAATATGTAGATTAATAATAATCAACTTTATTATTAAGATATATATTTAATTTAAAGTATGTATACATCATATTATATATGTATTAGTTTTTAAACAAAAAGTAAACACACTGTATATATACACGTATCAGAATAACTTTATTTTACCTTTTTCACGGAATAACTATTCTAGAATAAGTAAATCAAAATGGAAATTACTATTCCAAATTTATTTTATCTTTTACGCAACCAAACGAAATAGTAATTCTTATTCTAGGTTTATTTCAAAACTTATTCTAAATCCAAACTAGGACTTAGGGTATTGTACCTCTATGAAGTAATAGAAGATAGAGGTTTGGCTTTAGTTTAGATTTTGGGTTTGGGTTTGGATTTGAGTTTGATTTTGATTTTGGATTTCTATTTTGGCTGCTAACATTGGTATTTGTTTCAGGGTTACGATTTATATTAGGCCTTATGTTTGGGTTTTGGATTTTCATTTGGATTCTGGGTTTGGATTTGAGTTTAGTTTTGAATTTCAATTTTTGGTTTGCTTTTAGGGTTAAGATTTATGTTTGGGTTTTGGTTTGAATTATGGATTTTGGGCTTGATTTTCAATTTCAATTTTTGGTTTGTTTTTGGATTTGGCTTTAGGGTTAGGGTTGATATTAGGGATTCTCACTTTGGAGTATTTGAGAATTTAGGGTATTCTAAATTGATTAGAGCATGATTAAAGCATGGTAATCTAATATTTTATACATGATTAGCTCACATATCGGATAACTTAATTAGTTCTATTTTATCCATTATTAGAGCATAGTTCTTTTTAGTTCATATATTGGATAACTTAATGTTTTAAACATGACTAGAGCAAATGATTGGAGCGTGGCTCTATTTAAATATGATTAGAGCATAATGAGTTCATGATTGATTTGGACATAATTAGTTCTACAATTGATTTACTTTTCAATCATGATTGTTTAGTTCATATATTGCAATTAGTTATAATACTTCTGCAATTGATTGTTAAGTATGGTTATTTAGTTCATATATTGGATGATTGTTTTGTTCATATATTGAATAATTGAACTAGTTATGATAGTTATGTAATTGATTTACTTTTCAATTAAAATTTGCTATGCAGTAATGTGGTTGAACTTGTTATGAAACTATTTTCTATAGGATATAAGGCTAAATTGAAGGGGGATGGCAAATATTAACCTAAGCTGATGCAGCAAAAGAATTTTTCTTTTACCAAGAGTGATGTAACCATAAGTCTTATTTTAGAAGAAGTGATAGCCACAATAGACTTAGAGAATGATGACTACTTGAACATAGTTTAAAGACGTTAATTTGACACCTAACACTACAAGAAAAATTAGATTTTGCGAGGACAAGCAGCGAGGACTTAACGAGGACATGTCCTCGTAAACATCTAACGAGGAGATATAGCAGGGATCTTGCGAGGAAATATCCTCGCTTAAAGTTTGCGAGTAGGTAGCGAGGACATTCCTCGTTAGTGTCCTCGCTAATTTCGATATAAAATACCTCGACGCAGGTTCTGCCCCTTTGTTTCTTAACCTCAACTTGCGATATTTCCGCCTCCTTTCCTGCACTACGTCCTCCTCCGTCGACGGTCTCCTCCTGCGTCCTCCTCCGTCGACGGCCTCCTCCTGCGCCGCATCCTCCTCCTCCTGCGCCGCATCCTCCTCCGTCGACGGTCTCCTCCTGCGCTGCATCCTCCTCCGTCGACGGTCTCCTCCTGCGTCCTCCTCCGTCGACGGTCTCCAGTATCTGTAAGTTCGGTTTCTTCTTTCTGAAATTGTTGTTACTGGTAAAACTTCACAATGGATAGCCCTTTTCCCTGTTTTTCATTGCTATAAATTGAAATATTTGTCTATCCTGTAAAATAATTTTTGTGTTATGTGGTAACTCTGTATAGGAGATTTTGTTGGGCAAAATAAGCGAGATTAATTGCCTGTGTAACACACTGACAGCTGTGATTTCTTCAATTCTGGTTATATGCTAACTTGAAATTATGAAATGGCTATGTGTTGTGAAGATAAATTACTGCCGGTAAAAAAAGGGGAAGTTTAGGCCTTTTGTGGTTCCTGATAAGGTTTTTCTTCAAGCAAGTGTTAGTTTCTTGATTGCCTCAGGGGACCAAATTAGTTTCTAAAAGGACTCATGGTCTAGTCTCTCGTTTTGGAGCTAAAGGAGATGCAGGTTGGCAGTGGAAGCTGAATCAGCAATGGAGTTTTAAAGATCAGGAGATTATAGAAAAGCTCTTTATCGATAGCATTGGAAGGTTCAAAACCACTGGATAATGTTGCCAATAACGTTCTGAATAGGGACAGTGGCTCATCTAGCTTGGGTAGTTCATCAAGAAAGCAAGGCTTGGGTGGTTTGGATCCATACTACTCTGAAGGCTCTACTATTGGTTCTTCGGCTTCTACTGGGCAGTATCGTCCTACAACTCAGCCTCCAATTTATTCAGAATACTTCAGTTCT
>JAMKQA010047138.1:0-12798 GCA_024699735.1 Posidonia australis | reverse complement strand
CCCCCCCCCCCCCCCCCCCCCCCCCCCCCCCCCCCCCCCCCCCCCCCCCCCCCCCCCCCCCCCCCCCCCCCCAGCGGACTGTTCTAAGAGGGATAGGAATGTGTCGTTTGAGCTAGGGCATCTCCCGCGCCTTTCTCTTGTCGCCTCGCCGTCGCTCTCATTGTGGGATTCAGCCGAGGGCATCTCCCCCACTCTCCTCTCCCGCCGATCTCTTCTATCGCCGGCGGCCTCCTCCCAAGGCTTCTTGTGGATGGTAGTAGTAGTGGGTGATCCCTCCTCACCCGTCGCTCTTCTTTCCCGTTGGATGCCTTGGGCGTCTATACCCCTTCTCCGTCATCGCTCTTGTCGGCCACTTCTTGCAGCTGGCTGTCGCCGGTGGCCTCCCCCGCTAGCAGCTCTGCGCCTACTCGCTGGGACTCTCCTCTCCTCCGCCTCCTACTGGTATTTTCCCTCCTCCTCTCCGTCAGGTATGTTTTTTATTTTCTCGGCCTCTCGCCGACCGGTTTAACCACTCAGATTGGCCCATGGTTAGAGCATAGTCTCGCCGACGGGTTCGGCCCCTTGACTACTTGTAGACGGGATCGGCCTCTCGCCGACGTTGGTATTCTCTCGTCGAGGTAAACGACTAGAAGGTATAAACTTCAGCTAAAACACTTTCTTACCTCTTCCTCTGTATATTGATCTGGAATTTGTTGGCATTTTATGACATTTGTTGGAATATGTTGAGCTTTACGATGAAACTTTACTATGATCAGCCGTTCTAGGGTTTGGGTAATTGTTTGCTTGAATCCGAACACTCTGATTGGAATATGGAGTATGATATTATAGTTTCTTATCTACTGGGAAATTTTCTTTGGTCCTTGATTATGCTTGTGATCTTTGGACTGTGGTTTGTCTCTAGTGGATGCTATTTCTGTTCTGACGACTCCATCTTGGGGTTCGTTGGTCCACCGAAGAAGAGGCATTACATTATTTTGTGAAGGACATGCAAAACTCTCGAAGCATGGATCACTTTATCTTTCTCCTCGGCCCACTACTCAAATGCAGACTACTAAGCTTGATTAATATTTTCTTAATCAGATCCTATGGTCTGTTCGATCTAGTGATGTAATATTTTTTGATTCTTGTTATTTGTGGCCTACTCTTTGAAAGTAGTCATGTTTTTGTTAGATAAGGGTCTTTTGAAACCTTAAATATTGTAATATTTGGAACTTTATTTTTTAGATTCTTGGTGGTAGACACATAGTCAAGAAAATAAATAAAATCATTACCGTTATCAAAAAAAAATAAAAGAAGCAAAAAAAGAGAGACAGGTGTAAGATTGACGTGGATATAGGATTTTGGAGGATTTGCGTGCAAATGAAAAACAAATAGAAATGATGTGAGTCTTTATGTCTGCTTCTAAAGGAGTCCAAACATGAATCCAAAGTAAACTACTCAATGATAAAGTTTAAGATCAAATTGACAACAAACATTCCAAACCGTCCTGCAATGGAGATTGGTGGATCAATTGATTCTTCCAGTTCTACACGTCAGTTTGGTCATAACTAGTAGTAGACCTTGATTGGAATACCAATCATAGCACACAAGACCAGCTCTAACTTATTCACAAATTTCGGTATGACAATAGAACACACATTAAAGGAATCTGCAATAAGCCGATGTAAAGAGAAGATGTTTTTTTTGCAATGTAGAAATTATGAGGGATGCTAGGAGATAATATGACTTGTTCTAGAGTTGGCATTATGGGAAGATCAGAGTTCGAATCTTATTCATCGTTAATAATAGATTAGTGATGAGATTTTCAAGGTAATTTCCTCCCACATGAGTGTTGGTCTTTCTCTCCACCTACAGGCTACAGATAGATGTATATCTCAAATATGGTTTGATTTTAAAGAAAAAAAGGACTCATAAGATTATTAGCAGATGGAATTCCTAGGATTATCTTTTAGAAAAATTACAGAATTATACTTCATTTTTAACCCTTCATTTTAAACGTCATTCGAAACAACATCGCATAGGATTCTATGATTATATACAGTTTAAAACATTCTTATTTGCAGATATAACTCCAAAACTTTTTGTCTGATTGGTATGTTCCTATAAAACTCACATCATTGCAAACACATCCTTCATGTGTATCGGTTTCTTTTATCAAAGCCACCATTAACGATGCAGCCTGGATAATTTTCATGCAAGAATTTGACAATGGAAGGGTATATTAGTCATTTCGCGTTACTTGCTTAGAGAAGACTAGGTGGCTTTTAAATAGCGGGAACAGGTGTTTTATTCTGGACTCGTCCCACTTCCGGCTCCAAACCCCGGCAGTTTCTTTCTTGCTCCACTCCACACACCACGCCCCACGCCTCCTCCCTTGCCCACCACTCCTCGTCCAAATCTCCACCTCGAATGGCGACGATCCCAGTCCGTCTCCAGAAGCCTCTCTCCTCCCTCGGAGGAGGTGAATTGGCCGGCGAGTGAGGAGGGAGGACGACGAAGCTGCTGTTTTTTTTCGACTCTGTTCGGGCTGAATCTGGTTCCAGGTTTGGGTTTGTCTGCTTCGATTGGTTTCTGTTCTTTTCTTTTGGTAGGAAATTGCTCTGCTTGGGTGTTTTTTTTGTTTGCGTGATTTAAGCTCGGAATTGGGAAGTAGAGGAGGGATCATCTTGCATCTTTTTCTTTTGCATAAAAAGATCGGTTTTTGAGGGATACAAAATAGAGGAATTTATTGTTTTTCCTTGTCGGTATTCTAGTTTTTTTTTTTCTTATGAATGGCGTCTTTTACGCTTCGGCACGATCATACTAATTTCTTCATGGGTTACTCTATTTGTTGGAATTTTTGAAGGTTCAGCCATCATGTAATGATGGAAATTACCTTTCATTCTACATTTCTCTTCCATTGTGAGAGATAAAAAAGGTGGATATCTGTAACATTACCTGCTTAAATTACATAGCCATTTTTTTTTCTCATATTAAGTGCTATATCTTTCATTTTTTTTTCTATGTGATATATTTATCTCTCCTTTCCTTTGCCTATGTCCTTGCCACCATATGACAGCAAACGAAACCTTCCCAGCTTCACCCGTACGAGAAACAGAAATTCGGATGAGGCATATACTCAATACAGTGAGTATTATCATTAATCTTTTACTAGAATGGATAATTTAGAAAAAACTTCTGAAATCGGGGGAATAGTAAGTATATTTTCTTTCTAAAAACCAACCCACAAGCAAAGGAAGAAACAAAAGCAAACCAATAACAGCCTTCTTACCAATTCCCTATGGAATTAAACAAAATTTCACTGTCTAGCTACTATTAGAGTATGGAAACTACATATTTATTTGGTAGAACTTCAATTTTTGAATTCAAGTGTAGAAGTTAATTTTTGACTAGAAATTGTCATAATCTAGTTTATGAAGATCTAAAGAAATTATTGTTTCAAAAACCACAGAGAAATTAATAGTATTTTGTAGAACTCTTGGATTATCATAACTTATAAAGAGAAATTATATGTTCAAAAATTATCTAACAGTTCTACTTGACGAACCTTAAGACTACGTTTGTATGAGATTTTTTGACATAAAATTCTCCAAAATCAAGATCATGAGTGGTAAGTTAGTTGACTATCTTGAATTTACTTATACTTTGGACTATTCAACAAAATTTTATTTGATTTGATTAGTGGAAAATTAAGATTTTGTTATTTTAATTCAAGATACTTAATGGTAATTATGTAAAAAATTATTGTATTTCATGCAAATTTCAAAAAAAAAAAAAGTTGACAAAATAATCTTATATCGGAACCTATGGATTAATTTTAGAATTCAACACGAATCAGATTGTGAGATTCTTCCCAATACATATGCATCTACATATGCGACAATCTAGATTATGAATAGAATCAGTTATGCCCGAAAATATTCCGTTTAGACTATATATGGCGTGAAATTATGGAAAAATCCTGTTCCAACGGGGCCTAACACCGGATGTTTGGATTACTGAGATTACTCTAGCAGTGAAACTTGGACAGGACTCTGAGAAGGGAAGGAAGAAGTGAAAAATTACGTGGCATTTGTGGTATCATTCCCCACCTGCTTATCTTCTACTGCTGCAGTAGTGGTGGTCATTGTGCCTGAGTGACACTGACAGCCTGGTGCAGCGTACTGGTCTTGATTGAGACAATCCAAGTGGTCCTGTTCCTCTGGTTGATGCACTTGTCTAGTTGCCTGAGCATACACAGTATCCACCCAGCACTCTGCACCTAAGACATGGCCTTGTGCTGGGTGGGTCAGTTGGTGTTCGTATTGCATTTAGGGCCTTAGGTGTGGATCCACTGATTCTTCACGGTCCTCTCCGTTTTGGTGGGCCCCGTATATCGGTTTGGGATTTCATGCCGGAGCCGAAACCTCTTTTCTCTCGCAGAAAGTAACTTACACCGGTAAACATACTAAATATGTTACATCGACTGTCTAACCTAGAGTCTCTGTGTAAGAAACTTCTAATAATTTGTTTGTCTCGGCCTCTGTGGCCGTGTGGGGACTGAATCGAATAGACATGTGGTAGTTGTGTGGTCCTGATAGATTAGCTGGGCCTGGGTTGGCACACTCATGGACTCTTGCTCCAATGTTTAAGATAAAAAAGAATTGCATATTTATAGAGTTGACATCCTGTTTGATTCAAGTTGTACAGTAGGTGTTTTTTTTCTTTTTTAATTGTATGATTTTCCTGATTGTTTATTGATTTCGAATCTTTCGTGGTTAGTGTGTAATACCTCTAATTGTTTTGTGATGTAAGCATGCCGAACTATTTGGATAGAGAAGTTTTACTTAGGTTTACCAAATTCACACTCTTCTGGTTCTAGTGTTCTCTCAACAACAACAAAAAAAGGAGAAGCCTATGAACACATTGAAATCTTATTATTTAACACGTGCTTTGCCACTACCAAGAAATTTGTTCCTTTCTCCAGGATTCTCTTTCATTAAAAAGTCTTTGGATCTGAAACGAGTCACGTTGATTGCTTTGTTGGTTGGATGGTTTGGTTGTGATGTTAGTTCTGACACGTCCGTCTAGAGCTTGGTGTTAGGATTTCAAATCTCTTTTTGCATAAATAGTGATCAAATAATAAAATAAAAATAAAAAAAATAAAAAAATAAATACACACATGTAAATACAAGGATTTTCACAAAACCTCACTAACAATTTGGCAACGGAGTGGATGTATGAAGACATGTTTTTGTCTTTCAGTAAGGAACCAGGACATCTGCAAGACTGTTGTTGAATTCAAAGCACATTCGACATCTCTACCTTGATTTGAACTTCTATCTCCTACATCATAGATTGTGATAAGTCTTCACCTCTCTCAAACAAGCTATATCATGTATTACGTAAGTCAATCAAGTTCATATACTCTATGAACTTGATCAATGGAAGGGACTTTGTCATCATATTAGTTGAATTATCTATTGTATCAATTTTCTTTACAAGAATGTTTTCCTGTGTAATAATTTCACGTATGAAATAATATTTGACATCAATTTGCTTTATTCTCTCATAATGTATTTGATCATTTGTTAAGCGAATGTCACTTTGACTATCACAATAAAAATAATCATCTTCTGGTTAGGACTAAGCTTAGCAAATAAATCTTTCAACCACATAGTTTTTTTAATTCCTTCTATTGCTGCAATGTATTCTACCTCTGTAATAGATAGTATCATTGTGTTCTGTAAAGTAGTCTTTTAACTAGCTTTGCATTTACCAATAAAAATACATAACCTTTTATTGATTTTCTCTTATC
This sequence comes from Posidonia australis, assembly GCA_024699735.1. Lineage (NCBI taxonomy): Eukaryota > Viridiplantae > Streptophyta > Magnoliopsida > Alismatales > Posidoniaceae > Posidonia > Posidonia australis. Next base: position 7,001 of record JAMKQA010047138.1, on the reverse strand, counting down.
ATGGTCGCTTGCATAGTCTACATCAACATAGCCAATCAAACCATCCTTACTCCTTTCAAATTCTAAATAGACACTAATAATACCACACAAGTACTTCAAAATCCACTTTATTACTTGTCAGTATCCTTTGCCTAGATTATACATGTATCTATTAACAAAACTAACAACTTGGGTAATTTCTAGATGTGTAAATTATGGCAAACATAATGCTTTCAGCAACATTAGAATAAGGAACTTGTGACATGTACCTGTGATTATCTTCCATTTGTGGTCATAATTTTGCTGAAATCTTGAAATGAGAACTTAGTGGAGTCTTTTCAATTTTGACATTTGACATACCAAAACGCTCCCACACCTTCAACAAGTAATTCTTTTGACTCAAGTGTAGTTTCTCAGCTCTTTGATCCCTATATATTTCCATGTTAAGAATTTTCTTTACTATTTCTAAGTTTTTCATCTCAAATTCACTACCCATTAATGTTTTAATTCTGTTTATTTTAGCTTTATCTCTAGTTGCAATCAACTTATCATCAATGTAAAATAGAAGATAAAAAATGGAACCATTGTTTAGCTTTCTCAAGTAAACATAGACATCATATTCGTTGCTGTTAAATTCCTACGTAAGCATATTGATATAAAGATCTCTTCAACAGATAAACATGATTTTCTTTCAACTGCAAATTTCTCAGGTTGTCACATGTATATGTGTTTATTGAGTTCTTCATACAAGAAGGTTGTTTTCACATCTAATTACTTTCACTCCAAAATTATTCACTGCAGTTATAGTTAGCAAAAGTTGAATGGAGGTGTGTTTCATGATAGATTAGAAGATATCATTGTAATCAATACCTTTTATCTAATTAAAGTCTTTAGCAATTAGTCTTATCTTGTACCTTATATCAACAACTCTTGATATGCCTTCTGTTCTCTTGAAGATTCATTTGCAACCGATAATTTTCTATTTCTTTGGAGGAGTCATTAAATTTGATATTTGGTTATGCCTATCAGTCACTTTGTGGCTTTTTGTGATGAAACAATTTCTAGAAAACTGTTTGATTCTCCTGTATCACAAGTCTCAATTGTAGATGTCATAGTTTGGTGTGATCTGCCTCCAATGATGAAATAGTGGTAATTACTACAACACCTATAATTATACTTCCCTGTAAGATATAAAGAGTTTATGATCTTCTTGTGGATATAGCAAAATAAGTATTTTTGGTAACTGTCAATACTCCATCTTCAATCAAGTACTTGCACCATTTTGCTTATAGCATGCTAAGGGAGATGAGATTTTTAGTCATATTTGAAACATGTTGGACATTTTTTAGAGTAATCATGATCTCATTCTGTATTTTCATCTCAATCGTGCCTATCCCAATAGTTTTGGAATGTGAATTGTTTCCTATCAACACAACTCGACCTTCGATAGATTTATAGATAAACACCAATTTTTTTTTAGAGACATGTGATACGTATATCTTGAGTTTGAGATCCAATCATCTATTGATCTACATGGATTAGTGGCTATGAAGACGTAACCACAATTTGAGTATTCTACCTCAACATAATTCGTCTCTGCAGATTCATCCTTGGACTTACTAGGTTGACTTTTCTTATATTCTTTGTCTTTATCCTTGTTCTTAAATTTCAAATAATTATTTATGTTATGTCCTTTCTTCTTACAGTAGTTACAGAATTTACTCTTTCATTTGGACTTTCCTCTGTTGTCTTTTGATTTCTTTGTTGAATTTCATTCTATGTTTCTATTCCTAACATTAAGTACTTTACCTTATCATCATTGGTAGCAATATTTGTCAATTTCCTATCAATTTTTGGAGAATAGGCATGATTTAATGTTATTCATTGATATCTTTGACGATATGAAACATGAATAATCGTTACTTAATAATAATCAGTTCATGAGAGTCTTTGTCATTGAGTCTTTATGGATGTAAGAGAGATTCCAACTTCTATGAAAGACTTACTGCAAGTTTCTCACATGTGACTTCTCGAAGAACTTCAATTGATAAGTATTGTTGTATATTCGTCAAGGCCTTCTCGTTCATCACCTCCTTCTTGTCTTTATTCATCGATTCTGGCATTTTGTTCTTTCTCTTTAATGCCATAGGCACACCTTATTGAACCAGAATTACCTGCATCTTGATGTATCATAGACTGAAATTGATATTTTGGTCATATTTTTCAATCTCGAGTTTTGTTATCATCTTCGATGGCAAACTGAGAATCGTAACAAATGGTTCTGATACCAATTTGTTAGGATTTCAATCTACATTTGCACAACAGTGATCAAACAAAATAGAAATAGAGAAAGACAAATAGCAAAATACACACCCACAAACACAAAGATTTACGAGATTTGATCAAAGAAGTCTATATCTTTCGGGTAGAAAGAGAGATTCCACTATGAATTAAGAATGAGTACAAGTACACAAAAGATTGATGAAGAAAAAAATTTAAAATCCTCACCTTAGAGAGAACTGTCACTAATAACTTCCAAGATAAAACTAGGATTGGAAAAAATCATATACTTATTCCCAATACATGGGTGTGTGTGTGTAGGGAAAAATAGAATCTCTACGGGAAAACTGTTTCAAAGTGAACCTCTACAAAACAACACCATCAATCTAGTAGCGGAGCGGATGTCTGGAGAACCTCACTGACAATCCGGTAGCGGAGTGTACATCTGCAGACATGTTGTTGTTTTCCATTAAGGAAACAGACATCTGCCGGACGTCTACAGGACTGTTTTTTAGTTCAAGGCACATTCAACACTTGGATTCTTGGAAAATTTTTATAGTCGAATAACTCAAACTTCCAGAATCTTATAATGTGTTCCTGACCCATCAAAATGTAGCCTCTTTTGTTTTTACCTGTCTTGTATGCTGACAGTTTCTTATAATTTGTTTTGTTTGGCATACAGGTTCATGAAGCTGTTGTGAAGTCGCCAATTTAGCTGCAATGGCGGAGCATCTGTTTTCTCCACACTTGATTTTAGCCCTTCTCGTGCTGTCCACAATCCAGATCTCATTCTCCCAGCCAGTAGAAACCCAACTGCTCCTTGAATTCAAAAGGCAGTTGGAGGATCCCGCCAATTACCTTGATAGCTGGAAGGAGTCTCAGCCTCCATGCCAGTTCTCTGGTGTCACCTGTGACACAACTACTGATGCTGTTACTGGTATATTGCTTCAGAACTTGTCACTATCTGGCGAGATCTCACCTTCTGTCTGTGGGTTGCCTGGCCTAACATCTCTGGAGCTCGGGCAGAATAAAATCTCTGGTGGCATCCCCCTGCAGTTGCTGAATTGCACTGGTCTTCAAGTTCTTAATCTCTCAAACAATGCCATGACAGGTGTCCTGCCAGACCTTTCGCCTCTGAAGAACTTGAGGATTCTGGACTTATCAACGAACCAATTCTCTGGTGAATTCCCGCAGTGGCTGGGAAACCTGCGGGGACTTGTTCAGCTGGGCCTCGGGGAAAATGTTTTCAAGGAAGGAGTTATCCCTGACAATATTGGAAAATTGAGGAACTTGACGTGGCTGTTCTTGGGGCAATGCAACCTTGTTGGCGAGATACCACTTTCCGTTTTTAGATTGACATCGTTGGGCACCTTAGATTTCTCCCGCAACCAGTTGTCTGGGCCATTCCCAAGAGCAATCTCGAACCTTCGCAACCTCTTCAAGATTGAGTTGTACACGAACAACTTCACTGGGGAGATCTCGCCAGATTTTGCCAAACTAACGGAGTTACGTGAACTGGACCTTTCCAAGAACCAGATTGGCGGTGAGCTTCCTCTCGAGTTTGGCAATCTGAAGCAGCTCACAATCCTCCAATTGTACAGAAACAATTTCCGTGGTCAATTTCCCAAAGGTCTCGGTGACCTGAAGAACCTTGAGGCACTATCCATATACGAAAATTATTTCACTGGAGAGTTCCCTGCCAATTTGGGGCGCTTCTCACCTCTCGGGAGTATTGACATATCCGAAAATTATTTCACTGGGCCATTCCCAAGGTTCTTTTGCCAAAATAAGAAGCTGCAGTTCTTGCTTGCATTGGAGAACAGCTTTTCTGGTAAATTCCCAGATTCTTATGTGGAATGCAAGTCTTTGGTGAGGTTCAGAGTCAGCCAGAACCACTTCACTAGTAGGATACCTGAGGGTTTATGGGGACTTCCATCTGCAAATATAATAGACCTTAGCGATAATGGATTCACTGGAGGAATATCTTCAGATGTTGGGATCTCGACAGGCCTGACTCAGTTGTACTTGCAAAACAATAGATTCTCCGGTGAGCTTCCTGCAGAGATTGGTAAACTTTCCCAGCTGCAAAAGCTCTTTGCTTATAATAACTCATTTTCTGGTGAAATTCCTTTTCAATTTGGTAGACTGGATAAACTTACTTCTTTGCATCTCGAGGAAAATGCCCTGACAGGGTCGATACCGTCTGAAATTGGTGATTGCAAGAATTTAGTAGATCTGAATCTTGCCAGAAATTCTTTGAGTGGTAATATTCCTCGGGAGCTATCGACTCTGATATCCCTCAATTCACTGAATTTATCCCGGAACATGCTGCACGGCTCAATCCCAGGAGGTTTACAGTCACTGAAGCTTAGTTCTATAGATCTCTCTCAAAATCAGCTGTCGGGAATTGTTCCATCTGGGCTTCTGGTGGTTGCTGATGATGGAGCCTTTTCGGGTAATACAGGTCTTTGTATCGATGAGCAATTGAAAAACCATGAAAATCCTGACTTGGGTGTTTGTAGATCGATTCATAAGCACAGTGAGATTCTAAAGAAGAGGCTGTTCATGGTTTCGGTAATATTGTCAATCATGATAGTTCTTTTGGTTGGGCTGGTTTTCATCGGTTATAGGAGCTTCAAGTTTGACGAAGCCCACAAAGAGAAGAGTCTGGAGGTAGGCAAGGAACACGATTCAAAATGGAGGATGGAATCTTTCTATCCAGCAGAATTTGATGCTGAAGAGATCTGCAAACTTAGGGAGGACAATCTGATTGGCAGTGGCAGTGCTGGTAAAGTTTATCGATTAGATCTGAAGAAAACTGGAGTGACAGTTGCTGTCAAGCAGTTATGGAAGGGAAGTGAAGCCAAGGTGTTGATGGCAGAAATGGATATACTGGGGAAGATAAGACACAGGAATATATTGAAGCTATATGCCTGCTTGACAACAGGTTCTTTCAATTATCTCGTTTTTGAATATATGCCTAATGGCAATCTGCATCAAGCTCTCCTCCGTGAGTTAAAGGGTGGAAAATTAGAGTTGGATTGGAATCAGCGGCATAAAATTGCCATAGGTGCTGCTAAAGGTATAATGTATCTTCACCATGATTGTTCACCTACGATCATCCACAGGGATATAAAGTCTACAAATATTTTGCTTGATGAGGAATATGAAGCAAAGATAGCTGATTTTGGCATTGCAAAGGTTATACAACAGGAAGACTTCAGCGGTTTTGCTGGTACACACGGCTACATGGCTCCTGGTAATTTCCATGTTCCAGATTACACTTTTTCATTTCCTTGGTATTCAGTTGAAAGGAACAACAGGATTCTTTCATAGTAATTGTTGCTTATATTTGTCAGTTCTTTCTAGCTAAAAACTACTTTAAGTTTTTTTTTTTTTTTTTGAATATTTTCTTCAAGATTCCCTCATCTCCTGCACTATTTTTTATTTCATTAAAACATCCAGGTCATGAGTTAGTGATATAATTTTGACACTATCATGTTATTGCAGAGCTTGCTTATTCTCTAAAAGTAACTGAGAAGAGCGATGTCTACAGCTTTGGTGTTGTCCTGCTAGAGCTAGTAACTGGGCGTAGTGCAATCGAGCCGGAGTATGGCGAAGGAAAGGATATTGTACACTGGGTTTCTTCCCATCTTAACAGCAGCAACATATCAGAAATTCTTGATCATGGGGTATCTGATTCTTGCGAAGAGGAAATGACCAAGGTATTGAAGGTTGCGATGCTCTGCACCACCAAGTTGCCATCTGTGCGTCCAACCATGCGTGAAGTGGTTAATATGCTGTCCGATGCTGATCCTTTAAGTCCGCATAACAAGCCTAAGAATGATGGTAAAATCTGCTAGTTTTTTTTTCCTTTAGCTGACCTTATGATATTCTCTGTATTCCGTAGCATTATCATGCTGATTGAACCAAGTTCAGGATTTAGAGAGCTTGCTTCCTTTGATCAGTCGGCATCGATGCTAGGGGAACGTTCACTATTATCAAAATGTAATGTACAGATGTGCATAATTGCTAATTACTAAATAACTTTTCCTTATCCTTGTACCGTTTTCCTACATATCAATCAAGATAGTCTCTTTTTCTCCTGGTAAATTTAAATTTCCAGACCCTACCACTTTGCACTTTCTCAATTTCAATTGTTTTGCCAAGGCTAATGTATATGAGTTCTCAATATCAGGAAATTTTGATTGGAAACCTTGGCATTTAAGGATGGTCAAAAATACTGGCTATTATTTTGATCAGACATCTGTTTATGCTGGTCAGAAGCATATGAAAGCAATGTCATGAATGCTACTTCTTTGGTGCATTTGTTTATTTTTGTCCCACCATCAGACCAAGTAAAATGCCTTCTGTCTAATTTGACCGATAATCTCTGATTAAAACAAGTGTTTTCTTTTTTTTTTTTGTTAAAAGTTTAATATGTATTTCATCGGCTTAAAGCCTGGTAAGAAGAACATAGCAATGTATGCAATATTACAAAATTGAAGGCATTAGCCCAGCTAAAATATAAGTTCCAAAAATTACATCAGTAGGGAACAGTCCAAGAAGATAGTCTCAAAGGCCCTCAGGAGGCACACTGCCTCTACCAGGGTCAACAGGGGACAAAGAAGCAACTCCTGGAGGCAGTCTAGAGGAAGAAGGAATGGGGAGGCATGGAGCTTCCTGTTGCATAGAGATGGCAGTCAAAAAAGACCTCACCTCATCCTTTTCGAATCCTGCCA